>CAJNOI010000452.1:0-49487 GCA_905250115.1 Adineta steineri | reverse complement strand
ATTGTTGGACTCCACCATAATGTAAAACGACGATTAGGAATTTGATTTAAACCTGAACGTTGTGCATTAGTTAACTTTTTCCAACGCATAGATTCTTCAAAACCAGATGCTTTTTCCCAAAATAAACCTTCCCATGTAGCAAAATATGTTCTACAAAGCAAAACAAATAAAAGAAGTAAATAAACAAATTAATATCTATAATACTAACCCTTTAAATAACGTATGTTCAAGAATACCTTCAACACCACCTAATGCTTGAATCATATCTGTACGATAATTATTTAAATTCCATAATTTTCCATCGTGTCTAAAATTAGAGAAGAATAATATTTTGATAGAATTCTAAGTTTAATTTACATACCGTTGATGTGTCCACCAAAACGGATTTTGTTTGAGAATCTAAACGATATAAAATACGTCTTATACTTTTTCTATTTAATGAAAGTTCTTACTTGATATTGTTTGAAATCAGTTCGTACACGCCATCCTTTATCATAAGCAAGTACATGTCGATCTTTTTGAAACAATGTATTAATACGTGGAATTCCTCTATCCCATGAATCTTCAAGATCTTCTAATGTTAAACGTTTATTTTGTGTATTTGCTTCTTGTCGTTTCAATGCATATTCAGCCCAAACACGTTGTGAATCAATAAATTCCGCTTCCCATGGCATAATATATCGATATAAATTTGGTATAAGTTGATCACCATCATGACTCATACCCGAACGAAAATGTGTTATTCCAACATCAGTTTGTTTTGACCATCGAAGATCTGATTGTGGTATTAAAACATGTCCCATTGATAACATACCTAAACCACCTAATTCTTTTGGTGTATAAAAAACAACAGGTGGAAATCGAGAAGGCATTTTTGAATTTAAACCAATTTTAATACGTGTTTGAATTTTATTTTCACATTTAACAAGTAAATCTAATAATTCTTGTGTATTAACAACAGCTTCACGAAAATATGTCATTAAACCAATTAATGCTGTATTCCATTTATTAACTATTTTGGTAAATGTTGTTGAACCTGATGCCATTAAAATTTGTCGTACACGATTATGATAACGATTCATTGATTCATCATCAACACGTAAGAAACATTGTGCTGTACGTTCTTTTGTTGTTTCATTTTGTAAATTCCAAACACCATCTTTATGTACAAATTCTTCATGTGTCATGCGAATTTTGGGTAATATACGACATTCAAAACCACACATATTAAATAATAAATTTGGATTATCTTTAGAATAAACAGAAACAAAACTCATTTCCCATAATATAGTTGTTACTGAACGTGGTAAACGATTTTTAATATCCCAAAATACTGCACGACCTAAATTAACATCATGTTTCATTAAACGCATACGTGCATCACGTGGCCAACATTTTTTATTATTATAACCAACAATATTTTCATTATTTGGATCTGGATGTTCAGTTAAATAACGTTGAATTAAATCACGTGCTTCATCTGCTGTAAATCGAAAAAATATATGAATACGATCAATGTAACGACAATAGAGACGAATTGGATGTGCTGTTTCAACTGCAACTTCTTGAAAAGTTAAAAAATCATTTGGAGTTTGTGGTAAACCAGCCATATCCGACGAACGTTGTAAACCTAATACTAATAAATCAAGAACGAGACCATAATATTGTACAACAAATGAAGCAAATTGTAAACCACGAATAATACCATAGGAATTAACATGATTCATATCTTTATAATTAAGAACAATATTATTTTTTGCTGTCATATAATCAGCAATATTATGATCAACAATAAGACGAAGTAAACGATTTAATAATGTTAAATCAATTTTTTCATATAATTTTTCAAAATGTGATTCAAGCATAACATTACATTCACCTTCATTTGTATCCCAAATATCTTGAAGATTATTAACACCTTGACACCATTTATAAACAAGTAATGGTGGTGGTTCACTATCAGCTGGTTTAATCCATGCAGGAAAAAGTCGACGTTTATCAGCTTCATACCATAGATATTGATCTAAATAAGCATCAGTGATTTTTTCTAATGGTTCAACATCATAAACAGGTATTAAATGACTATATAAATCCATAAATTCAATACCACATTCTTTAAATGCACGTTGTGTAAGAAGATGACGTTTAATACGTGATAATGCTTCATGTGGATTATCATAGGCTTGTTCAATTAAACCTAATTCTTCACGTTGTGATTGATTTAATCTTGATTTAACACTATATGCTTCTTTTAAACGTTCTAATGCTAATATAAGTAATTTTGTATCATGTTTATAAGCTAATGGTGGAAATGGTATTGGTGAAAAACGTCGAGATTCAAGCCAATGTACAACAGTTGTATAAATAGCTACAGCTTCTTCAGCTGTTATATATGGACCATCTTTGAGATAATTATGTTGTCGTTCTTGTTCTGATTTTAAGAAAAGACGTGTTAAACGACCTAAATTTTTCTTACAAACAGTTTTATCAACTGTTGCACCACGTCTTATACGTTCACGATTATAATGTGCTGTTGATGTCCACCAATCAGCTTTAGCTTTAACATAACGTAATATCATATTTTCAATAGGTATAGGTAAACCTGGTACTTTCCATGGAATATTTGCTTTCCAACAACGCCATGCTTCACTTAAATGTTGTAAAATTGTTCTTGCTTTATTTTGTTTAATACTTTCAGGCATCATATCTAATATATCATGCATAACAGCAGCACGTAATTCCAAATCATAATGTGATTCTACACGTTGTTTTGTAACTGTTTTAGCAATACCTTTGGAATGACGTCCTTCAAATTGACGTGATAATAAATTTCCTAACCAACGTTCTAATAATGGTGTAACACCACGTAGAAAAAATAACCAAATACGCCAACCTGGTGACCATATACCACAACCAGGTCCTTTACCAACAGGTCCAGTATTAAAACGATAATAAATTAAATGTTTTAAATCTTTACATAAACGTATTTGTCTCATTAGTTTATATTTATAACGATACATTCCAGTTAATTGTCCAACATGTGCAAATGCATATTGAAGACCATCAGCTAATTGAAATGCATCAACATTACCTAAACGATATTGTACATGACTATCAACAATTAATTTTGTTAAACGTAAAATTTCACGACATAAATGAAATGCATTTCCAAAACGTGATTTTTTACGTTCTTTTGTTGTTAATGTTTTAACTGGTTTTAAATTAAAATTATAATCCAAATGAAGATAATTTAAATTTTTACGATGTATCAATAAATTTAACATATTATAACCTTGACGACATACTTGTAAACCAACTTCAACCCAATCAAGTGTTGTTGATTGAAAAAATTTTGTTGATTTAAATGAACGAAATAGATAACGTTTCTTTTGTGGTTTAGGTTTACGATGATGTAATGCATTTAAAACAAAACATTTTAATAATTTTTGATAGGATACACGAACTTTAACTGGATGTTCACTGGGACAATGTTCAAGATACCATGTTTTAACTAATGGTATATCAATGGCACGACGTGTTCGACCAGAACGTAGATTAAATGGACGTGGTGCCCATATTAATGCAATGCCATTGGCTGTATTATCTGTATATAATGGTAATTCTGTTAATAATGGTTCAAATTCTTCAGGTAAAATAAATTCTTCTTCTTCATCATCATCTAACATATCAATTTGTGTATCAAAAGATTTTATTGTATGACGATGAGCTATTGGATTAATTAATGGATCGAAATAGAAAGCTGGTAAATCTGGATCTTCAGTTTTAATAAATACAACATTTGGTGTATGATACCATGCAAGATAAACTTTAAATGGATAAGAATTATATAAATATGGAAATGCAATACGATATTCTGTACGTATTGGTTGACGAATAATTATTTTATTTATATCATTAAATTCATTCCAATCTTCATCACTAAATAAATTAAATTTTAATAAATAATATAAATAAAAGCAAAAAATATATATATTTACTTCGGATTAACATCTTTGACAAGTGGTTCAAATTTAGGACCACCGGGTATAGCAACATTAAGTGCTTTTGCAGTAAAAAATGATTTGAGATCAAATAAATAAAAGTAATTATCATCAACAAGATCAGTTAATAATTGATTACCCATACGATAAAGTGTAGAAAGAACAGGTAAAGATAATTGCCAACGACGGTATGTTGTACCATTTACCATTCTAATAGAAAAAATTAAATTAAATTTTCATAAAACTATAATTAATAAAAGTAAACAATCACTTTTTTTTGTCCCCTATAAACTCAAATTTCATTCTACTGATTTCATATATTTGAAGAAAAAAAAAGAATTTAAACTATAATCCCAAATGCATGAATTACCTTCTAAGTAACTGTATGAATGCATGAGCTGTGGATAAACAGGATTGAATCTCTCATGTTTTTTCTCTTTATAGACTTTGGTATTCATATATTATCTTTTAGAAAACAAAACCTTACTTTGTATCAGTTAATGGTTTATGATCATAGAACCATTCATAAATAGATTTATCTTCTTCTGGATCCATTTGTAATTGTATAGCTTCTAATGGTTCAACATCAAGAATATTATCGGCATAATCTAATGGTGGTTCTTCATCATCAAATGGTGGAAAACGCATACGTTTAAAATGTCTTCGATCACGTTTCTCACGTCTCATCATAATCCACATTGTACCCCATTGAGCAATAAAAACTGGTTCAATAACCCATGGTATTTCATTCACAAATGTAATTGCACCGGTTATATGATAAAGAACTTTAACATTACGTATTTGTTCCCATGGCATAGGCATATTTTCAAGTAATTTATATATAGCATGTGGCATATATTTTAAAGAACCCAAATATACACGTTTATCATGACGAAATTTTCTATTTGTCATATCACCATGATCACGAATTATTTTTCTTATATGTTCAGCTGGCATATCTTCTTTTTGTATATCAGAAAAACCAAAACGTCTTTTGTCAGCATAGCGTTTCGTTTGTAATTGTTGCCAACGACGTGCTTTTTCTTGTAAACGATCATCAGTCATATAATCTGTTTGCATTGATGACATATGCTGTTGTTGTTGTTGCTGTTGTGGAATTGATCCTTGTGGTGGTAACATTGGTCGTTGTGTTGGTTGTTGAACAAATACAGGAAATGGTGCTGGTTGCATCATAACTGGTACCTGATTAAGTATTGGAACTGGTACAGAACCAGGTGGAACAAAAATAAATTGTGGTTGACCACCAGGAAACATGGGATCCATGTTTAGTGATCTGAAAAAAAACCGGATGAAAATTATATTTACGCAAAAAAATATGACGAAAGAATATGTTATTACCTCTTACTATCCGATAAACAAAGAATAGAAGGAAAAAATATTTATAGATTCAACCATATTTTAACTTAATCAATCCTTTCCTCTAAAAAGAATTTCACTTTTTTTGTACTGACATCTATTATTTTCACATTGACAAATGACATTTAAAAATTTAATATTTTATATTTTGAAAAGAATTATTTTATTTCTATTTATAACTTTAGCATTATTTTCTTCAAAATAGAGGATTTTTTAAAATTTTAATTGGTTAAGTAGTTTTATGTGTATATATACATATATTGTAGCATAGGAAAGGAATTCTGCTCAACAGTTACTCATCTTTAACATTTAATCTACTTTTTTTGAACGAAAAAAAAATCTATCTTGACTTATACGCACAAGAACTAGTCTGTATATATATAATATATATATGTACCAATTGATTGAATACAATCTGTTTATTTATCAAGATATTTTAAATTGTTAACATTATATTTTATTAAATAAATATTAATAGAAGAAACATTAGATAATGCATAAATATTCCGATGTCGATGTTATATGTTTGGATGATCAACAAATAAAAAGTTCAAAAGGAACAAAACATATTTTAGAAATAAAAAAAGAAGATCAACAAAGAAAATATTTTATAGTTATTAAAGATGGTAAGATTGTAGTTCTCTACAAAATGAAAGACATTTATATTTTGATTTAGGTACATCCATTATATTAACAATTACATTAGATGAATCATTTGAACATATTCGATCAGGTTCAAATGGAATTATTATTAGTTTACCAAAACAGAAACATCTTTCATATTCGTTAAAATTTCCGAATCAAGAAGGTAAATAACGAAAGGCTAAAAACTGTACTAGAATCATGATTACTAACTTGAATAGAAGATGAATTTGTATTCGATGAAGTATCTAAATATATTCTCTATTTTTTAATTAATTTATATAAAAATATTTGATTGAGTTCCTCTTCATTAATCAAGAAAAAAGAACTGTCAGAATAAATTACAGATGATTTTTAGAGAAAAAAATTCAACCATTAAATTGCTACATGTTGATATTTTAATAATAGATGCAACCAGTTTCAAGAAACTTCTTGTATCGATAAAAGCCGGTCGTAGTATTGAAGATAATATATCAAGTCAATTCGATGAACGTACAGAAGAATCATCGGCAGTACAATATTTTCAAGTATATATCACAATAATTATCTATTGTTATGATATACATAGATTTTTATTTAGTTCTACGGTTATTTATCTCAACAACAAAATATGATGCAAGATTATATACGTACATCAACGTACCAACGAGCTATTCTTGATAATTCAATTGATTTTGCTGGAAAAGTTAGTTCTATTTGTATCAATATTGTATTTGACAAAAATTCATTTTATTTGTAGGTTGTACTTGATGTTGGTGCCGGTTCAGGTATACTTTCTTTTTTCGCTGCTCAAGCAGGTGCACGTAAAGTCTATGCTGTTGAAGCAAGTTCCATGGCACAACATGCCAAAGTAAAAAACATTCTTATCTATCTCTTATACTCATAAAAAATTTAATCCTATAGACTCTTGTTGATAATAATAATTTAAGTGATCGTATTCAAGTAATTGCTGGTAAAATCGAAGACATCACATTACCAGAACAAGTTGATGTAATTATATCTGAACCAATGGGTTATATGTTATATAATGAACGTATGTTAGAAACATATTTACATGCAAAAAAATTTCTTAAACCAAATGGTAAAATGTATCCAACACAAGGTGATCTCTATGTAACACCATTTACCGATGAAGGTTTATATATGGAACAAGTTGGTAAAGCAAATTTTTGGTATCAACAATCATTTTATGGTGTTGATTTAACAACATTACGTGATTCAGCATTAGATGAATATTTTAAACAACCAATTGTTGATAATTTTGATGTACGAATTTGTTTATCAAGACCAATAAAATATACAGTGAATTTTTTAACGGCCAATGAAGAAGATTTACATGAAATAAATATTCCATTATCATTCCAAATGACAACAACAGCTGTTATACATGGTTTAGCATTTTGGTTTGATGTTTCATTTAATGGATCAAGGTATTCTTTTGTTTTTCTTTCAAAATAGATTTTATTAATGCAAAATATTCTATTTTGTTATATAGCACACAAGTTTGGTTATCAACTGCACCTACACAACCTTTAACACATTGGTATCAAGTTCGATGTTTATTTATAAAACCACTTACAGTTAGTCAAGGAAAAGTTGTTAAAGGTCATGCAATATTACATTCAAATAGAAAGTAAAATTGATGATTTCAATTTTCCTTAATCTCTTTTTCTTGTTTCTTCTATAGACAAAGTTATGATGTTGAAATTTTTCTTCAAATTGATGGAACAACAATATCTGCTGAGAATACACTTGATCTTAAAAATCCATATTTTAGGTTTGTTAATAATTAATTATATAATTGAATTTTTATATACAATTGTTTTTTTATTTAGATATCCAAATCAAGGAACACAAGTTCCACCTGGACAATATCATGAATCTCCAACTGAACAATATTGGAATGGAGTACCGAATGAACAGAATCCAATGGCTACTGGAACAATTTATCCAAATTCAAATCAATTTTCACAAAACTGCAATATCAATAATAATATGAACGCTAATAGCGATTATGATGGTACTAAAATGGTTATGGGTGGGGCATGGTTATGAGAGATTCTTCCAAACGATTCATATCATTCGAGTTTTACTCTTTGTTTTTCAAATATATCATCCTAACACTGCTATTTTAAATAATATTCGATACTAAGAGAAGAAGAGAAATAGAATGAAATTATTTTGTTAAAAATCAAACAAAAATTATAATTTCTTTTTTCTTATTCTACGTTGTACAGGAAATTCATTGCACAATATGAATACAGCATTTCCAGCAGGAAATAATCATCGTTTTACTTCACCATGTGCATCATCATCAACATCATCATCATCGAATCATTTTGATAAAACAACAACATCGCCTTCAACAAATAGTGTAAGTATTGAAATTATTGATGAATATTTCGTTTAGAAAAAAATCTATTATTTATCTATCTATACATAGCAAATAACAAATAATGGATTTATTTCATTTGCTAATACAGCAAGTGGAAATCCTTTTATGCATCAACCTAATCCATAAATATAAAATGGCATTAAAGAAATGACTAAGCAAAAAAAAAGGCTTTTGAATTGATTGTGAAAAAAACAAACAAGTTCTCTGTATTCTTTTCTTATTGTTGTCATTTATTTGTTGTATCTCAGGAGAAAGTTTACGTATGTGTGTGTGCGTGTGTGTATTTTTTGTTGTTTCAAAAAGAAAAAACAAAGCCATGATGTAAAAAATCGTTCGGTTCTTAATGGTTTCCTTTTCTTTTCTCTCTTATAGATAAATAATGTCATCAATAATATCTATATCAAAATTTGAAGATTTAAGTGATGATATTTTAATGGATATATTTGATTTATTATGTCCACCAGTTTATATTTATCATTCATTTTTTAATTTAAATCAACGTTTAAATCGTATAATAAATGATTCACGTTTATTAATATCACTTGATTTAAGTCATTTAATAAATCCATTAAATTTTGCTTATCATTGTCAAATAATGTTACCTAATATGTCAAAACAATTAATATCATTACGTTTATCAAATGAACAAAATTTATATGAACAAATAAAAATATTTCTTTTACATTTACGTTTAGGAAATTTTCATGCTTTACGTCAATTATCTCTTATACAAATAACATTCGATCAATTAAGACGAATGCTTGCCGATATTTTATCATTAAATAAACTTGTTCGACTTCATATTGATATGTTTGATGGATCAGGTATTAGTTCGAATGAACTCAATCTTATAGCGAATACATTAATAAATAAATCAAATTCAATTAAAGTAAGAAAAATATAATATATATATTGACATTAATTATTCTATTTATTTTAGTTTTTGCATCTCCGTTTCAATCGTGAATTTGTTATATCTGAAATAGCTTCTTCTTCATTAACACATCTGACTCTTGATGCTTGTGCTTCATCTGATATACCACAATTATTATCTCATTGTTCAAATTTAACTTCACTAACAATTAAAGTTGAACAATCTCGTCGTCGATATCCACTTTTTAATATAACTAATTGTGATCAACAACTTCCACGACATAATTTATCATCAGTAATTTGTTCTTCTTTAACATCTTTTTCAATTGATATTAATGATTTAACATTATCTGATATAAAATATTTTCTTTCATCAATGCCATATTTAGATTATTTTCGTATTGAAGGTCTTACATATGATATAGATTTTTCCAAAGGTGATTTATGGGAAAAAATATTTGAAAATCAAACAAAAAAATTAAAACAATTTGATATGACGGGTTTACGTATATGGCTAGGTAATAATGCTGATGACGATGATGATAATTTAAATTTAATTAATCAAATAAATCATTCATTTGGTTCCAGTCATAAATATTGGGGAAAATATTGGTCTGTTTATCAAACACATAAACTTCGACCAAATCATGTTAATTTAACATTACATGCTAAAAATCTCTAATTCATACAGATAAATATTTATACATAGAAATCAAGAAAACAGTCAGATGATTTTTTTTTTATTTATTTATTAATGATTTTATATATTTTTTTTTGTTGTTGTTTCATTTTGTTATTATATTTGTATTGGTTTTGTTATGCAAAGAAAAAGAAGAGAATATGAAAATTTTATTGAGATTTATTTCGACTTTTTCTTTTATTTTGAAGATGTTACAATCAGAAAATGTTTCATCATCTTCGTCTGGTTCATTGTGGCCAATTGATAGAAAAATAAATCGTTCAATAACTCCACGTGAAAATAATTCCATATCATCATCATCATCTCCTCAATTAATTTCTCCACTATGGGATTCAAAACCAATTGGTAAATCAATTTTTCTACGTTTATGTCAACGTGAACAATTATCACCACAATTAATACTTGAAGATAAAGTATTTCGTTCAGCCATACGTTTACAACATGGTTCAACATATCGTTCTCAATTACAATTTGTTGGAACATTAATTACTGATGATGAAACACAACGTTTAACATATGTTATTGATCGAATACAATTAAATGATTCACCAAGAAATGATATGAATAATCATCATTCATTATTAACAAATAAACAATTACATGGAGAATTTCTTATACCAATTCGATGTGATAATAAAAATTCAACCACGATACATACAGACAGTAGTTTAATACAAGAAGGAATGAAGACAATCGATACTTATTGTCATTCATCTTTACCAATTGAATTACATCAATTTTCATTTCTTCATGGACAAATGTTATCACGTTTATCTCCTTCGATAAATGCTGATTTATCATTTGATCTTTTAACTATAAAAAATAGTTTTAAATTAACACCAATTAATTCTGATTATGTTCAAATATTACCAACAGCTTTATTAAAAAATATAAGTTCATCAACAGGAAATGTTGTTTATATGAATCAACCACATTTTGGTTATTGTGGTTTAGATCGAATGTCAACAAATAAAATTTTATTAATACTTGAAAATGATCCACAAGCATGTGCATTACCATTAGTAGGAATGTAAGAATTTTTAATAATATAAGAGGAGAAGAAAAAAAAACATTTTCATTATTTATTTTAGTTGGGTATCAGGTATTGTTGATGTTCAATGTGCATATGTTTGGGCAGCATGTCTTCGTTATTGTATGAATTCATCACTTAAACAACGTCTTCGTACAGGTATAAATACGAATAATACAACACAACAATCATTTTTACTAGCATGTTATTCATCAACATCACGTGGTCAATGTGATTTTTATGAAGTTAGTTCAATGAATATAAATTCAACAACATCATCATTTATGATTGATTATGATTTATGGACATGTTCAAAAAAAATTATTATGCCAAATCCTCCAACATCACATTCACATGATACTAGTATTAGTACACAATTACCATATGATTTTGAATTTAAACATGTTTATGATGGACCAAAAATGCATGCTTTAATAGGAGCACATACAGGAAATATATCACCAGCAATTCAACATCAAACTATTCGATCAACAATAAATAGTCAACGTCCAACAGATATATCTTTTCTATCAGCAGAAATACCTTCAGATGATGATGATGATGATGATGACGATAACAGTCATCATCAAATTCAAAAAATTCATCAAGAACATCTTCATCAAACTACACTTTCATCACCAAACACAAATGGAAGTATATTTGGTGTTCCTCGTTTACCACCAAAACAATCGACACATCAATCACCTGCATGGGATTCAATTTCAACGACATCAATGACAACACCAAAATGGAGTGCACCTGTACCTACGATTATGCCAACATTAAATGCTCCATCACCACCACCTCTGCCGCCACCTCCAATAAGATTTTCATCGCCAGCTCCTTCAACGATTGCACCATCAAGTGTTACTACTGATACTCAATGGAAAGAAGAATTACTTGAAAAAATGCAAGCATATGATGCTCATATTCAATCATTAAATACTCTTATTGCTCAACTTTTAGCGGCTCAACAACAACAGCAACAGCGTTCAATTTCCACACCAGCAAGAGAATCTACAAGATGCGATGTTGCTGTTCAAAGTGAACCACCATCACCTTCTACAAGTGATGATGTTGGCGAATCAGCATCAATGGTTAAAAGTAATCGAAATAGTCCACCATCACCAACACCAAAAATTGAACAACTTCAACAATATCAACAACAAACACCCATTATGACAACAACTTCACGAGTGAGTTGATTTATACTATAGATATCTCATATCTGTTACTCTTTTCGTTTAGTTGCCATCTTCTTTAATGCAATTTCAATCACCACTTCCACTTCCACCACCACAACCACAACCAATTGTTCGTCAACCAGAATCAGTTATTAATTATGCAGCTCTTCGAAAATCAGCTGATTGTGAACGACCAATTATTGATAATACTCCTATTCCATATCATCGTACACCTAATCGAACAACATCACCTCCACCTTCATCAGCTCCTACAGATCTAAATCCAGTTGATATTTTGAAACCATTTTTTCAATTTATGGCCAGCCAACAGCAGAGACAACAGCAGCAGCAGCAGCAACAACAACAACAACCACAGTATCAATTACAACAAGAATATCAAAGACCAACTTCTCCATTGGCGACAACATCGAAATCATTTGATACAACATTAATGAAAACAGTTGATGAAGAAAGTGGTCGTCAAGCAGAAAAAATGTCACATTTAGCTAATGTTATTCAACAACAACAGCAGCAGCAGCAACAACAACATGTTACATCAACAACTACAACAGGAATTAGTTTCATTTCCAACGGACTTCAAATGCAAATTATAAACCAGCAAAGTAGCACAACTACTGTCTATCCACCAGTACCACCACTACCAGCATCTCTTCCAGCATCAGCAACACCTTTAAATGATCATATGTCTTCATCAAATCAACAATCGGAAACAGATCTATCTATTGAAGTTCGTAGTTTACAAATGAAATATCTTGATGATGATCAATTAGCGATTGCTAATGATTATGATAGACAACCATCAACACCATCGAGTATTATATCACAATCACCACAAGTATTTGATAAAAATATGTCATTTGCAACACAAAAATATTTTCAAAAATATAATATTCTATCGGGTGTTAATCATCAACAACAATGTTATTTATCATCAGATGAGAATGATTTTTATACTTCGTCATCATCTCCACCTCATCAACGAATGCTTTTACCATTACCTCAACCATCGTCACCACCAATTTTTACACAACCACCTACGCCACATGCTCCACAAGCAAAAATACTCGATTTGAGTCAAATACGTAAATTACCTAAATTACTTTAAAATATTTACATATATAGCCATAATAACTTAGTCCAACTCAATATTCCGTCCATAATATCGTTTTTTCTACTGGGGATATGTTATTTTCTTTTTCTTTAATATGTATTAGATTCATGTTTCTTTTATTTCTCAGAAAATAGTGAATGAAAAAAAGAAGTACAATTATTCTTTTCTGTGTTTTCTTTTCTGTTTATTAAAAATAATAAAAGAATGAGTTCATTTGATTTGCATTTATCTACGAAATTTTAAATAGACTATCTTAATTGTAATACCATTCGATAAGCATCGGGATTTTCTTTTGGTTGTTGACTATAATAATCAACTAAATATTCTTGTTTCTGAAAACCAACTTTTTCATATAAACCAATAGCTTTATAATTATCAACATGAACATGTAAATAAATAAATGCATATCCTGCTCGATATGCCCATTGAACAACTGATTTCAATAAATGTGTACCTACACCACCTTGTTGATTGGATTTTCGTACACCAAATAACATTACATAAAGACCTTTGCCTTTACGAGTATTATTAACTAATGCACAAGCAACGCAACGTTTTTGATATCGATCATATGCACAAAATATATGATGAACAGTCATAATCATTTCAATGAATTCATCGTACTGATAAAAAGAACCAAAAAGTGGATAAAGAACAGCAACAATATCTTTTAATGGAAATTGTCGATTATGATATACTTGAATATTCGAAGATTTTGCTTTGTTTACTATACTTTTCGACAATATTATATTCATCATCACAAAGCAAATTATTCTCTAACCAATAATGAAGGTTGGAAACAAATGTCATGTCTCTATATCAATGATACAGGTAAAACAGAAGAGAAGAATATGCTTGAGTGATTTTTGCTTTCTATTTTTTACAAACATATTTATATATATTGACATTGAAGAACTATTTTTCATAGACTCGTCTACAGAACGTTTAGTCATCAATTTAATGAAACCGATATCAGGTAAATGAATAATATCCTTTATCAATAATAAAAATAGGGTCTACTCATGCAAAATAAATACATAAATAATATCATATGAAAAATAAACCAATATCGATAAACAATCTATTTCTTTTTCTTGTTATTTATTTAGAAAAAATTTCAAAAACAAAAAAAAAATGTTCACATTCATTATAGTCTTGTAGGAAGTATATGAAAATGTTTTTCTCAATAATATTCTGTAATTATTATTGATAACAGCCATTTTATTCAAAACATCAGAAGTAATATTTATATTGGTTGTTTAGCAGGCTCTGGTGTTGCTGCACTAGTTGTTTGACGTGCACCAAATAACCAATAAGTGGCAAGAATTGATGATAAATATGTAAACGCAAATGCTGTTACTACCAAATTGTATGAATAAATTGAAATTATATTAATCGCTGATATAAATGATGAAAATGATGCAAGTAAAAATATTGACGTAATAATCATTAATGAGACAAATGCTAATGGTAAATATTCATGTTGATAAAGATTTAATAAAATAACTGCTCCCACAATAACACAAGCGATAAGTAAAATAAGTGAAAAGATACATAAAGATCCTGTTGATGAATGTGGTAACTTAAAAACACCATACCCTCCCCATCCTGATGTGGCTAAACCAATAAGACAGAAAAGTGTAGCTACACCTAATATACCTAGAATGGCAGTGAGTATTGTACGTTCATTTATAGCTGGTAGATTGACCATAGTAGCTTTGTAATTTGAAAAAATGACTCCACTTTTTAGATAGATGTTGTTATATACGTATTATATTTTCTTATCTTTTACCATGTTAAGTTTTTCTTATCTCAGATACTAACAAACATGACACAAGTGTTTTCAAAGTTGGTTAATATTACGTTATATATGTTTAAAATCTTTCTAATGCGTTAATTAATGAATTGAATTTTAAAAAAGACAAAATAAATAAATAAATTGGAAAAAGTGTTGTTAAGATTACTATGTAATAAAATTTTATAGTTGAAATGTGACATCGTTTTATCATTAGAATAATATTTACTCCTTAACTCTTAACCACGTAGTGAGTCATTTTTGACCCATTTCTAGAAAGTATATTTTTTTGCATTAATAAAATAATAGGTCAAAACAGTTTTTAAATTTAAATTTTTTTTCATCTTTTTTTCATTAAGATATCTGATTTGCAAAAAGGATAATTTAAAGAAACTTATTCACTCAAAACATGATAACATCGTTCTTTGATACGACATGAGTCAAAAATAAACTATTAGTAAAGGATGACATAAACAAATTTTTTCTACAGTACGTTTTATCAATACAACAGTGCAAACCTGTCGCATTTGTTATAATCTTCCTCATAGATCATATTAAAGATATAGTGGAAGGGTTAAAATAATTCAGATTATTGCTGCTATTACAAAATCGAATAACATTTCATGTCAATAGGTGACATCTATTAATCGATGTATTTCTTGTAAATATTGCACTCCAATCAATAGTTACATGCACAAACACAGACATATAGCCTAGTTTATTCGTGTACAATATAAATCCTATTTATTTATCTGTAGATTTACATTAAAAAAGATGCCTGTTTCACGTAACTATTGGTATCGTATATGGGGACCACATAGACATGTATGTGTATATTAATCATTTATTGTTATATCATTTATAATGTCTTATATTTTAGCCATTTGCTTTAAAAGAAGTTGGTCTTTATTCCCGTCGCATCGATCAACGTTTACGTACACAATTAGTAATGGAACAACATGGGCCAGGTAAAAGTCATGCTCCATCACAATATGATATTTTACGAGAACCAAAATATCAAACACGTTGGATTAAAACTTGGAATGCTGATAGTCCTATAGATACTCAACGTATTTTTAATGAAGTACGTCAAAAATATAAATTTGAAAACCCATATGATGAAATATCGAAATAGTTATTATTAAAGTTTTCTGTATGTATTACTGATAAATAAAAGATTTAGTTTATGTTTTGATTTATATCTTGTTCAATGATTTGTTGAATACCATTCCACATACTACGAATAATATGAAATTCAGTTCGTCCTAATCGTATAATATTTGATAAATTAAAAATATTTTTTTCATTTGTATTTTCTAAATGAATATCATATTTTTTACTAAATTCAATCAATTCATCAAGTTTTTCTGTATGGTTTAATTTTATATGAACATTAACTTGTAATGCTGTTCCAATATTTAATGGAGAAAAATTTAAATAACCTAAACGTTGATGTTGTTGAAATTCAAATGCTTGATGTATTTGATTTATAGCACGTATCATTCGTTCATAAGTCTCATTCATTTTACTATCATTTGATTGAGCAATAAAACTTAGATGATCTTCTTCATTAACCCAAATTATAAAATTTTCATCTTTATTGATAGAAAATCCACGACCTAATAATATACTTTCAAACTGTAAAAATTCTTAAGAAAAATTAACGGTAACTTACCATTTGGCCAATGATTATATACTCCTGCACTTTCTAAATAACGATCTATTGGTTCCTATAAATAGATAAATCAGTATATTAGTTATTCAAGATAATTCAAACTTGAAAAAGAATAGATCTTTCTCGTAGTTTAATTTGATCCATTTCATTAAGATCTTTAAGTGAATGATAATCACCCTGCAAATCATCATCTAAATGTTCAAGTGTAGTTCTTACACGTTCTTCAATTTCTAATAACTGATCAACAGTTAATTTAGGTATCATTGGATAATGTTGAATAGAGCGATCAATACGAATACGTATCGATAAAATTTGTTGATTTATTTCTGATGATAAATCTTGTATATCATGATAATCACCAAAATCATGTTTGAATATTAAATTTCGAATATCAATTTTATGATAATCCATAATAACTGGCCAAAATAGACAACGAAATAATTCGTAACAGTCTCCATCAGTTGCGTATAGACCACAGATTGCATCAGGATTTTCTAATCCTGATTGAATACAATCATAAATTGTTGAATTAAATTGCGTTTTCTTACGCAATAAACACCATATTTCACATGGTTGTAACCAGAGAAAATATTTTTGTGCTAAAGATTTCTTCTTTATTTGTTGATTAATTGATTTTTCTTGTTCAATATTTATCATTGAAATTTGAATCGAACGAAAAAAAAGTAAACTATTCCTTAGTAACACTATTTTCTTTTCTTTTTATAAGATACTTTTTAGATATTTAGATTAATGTATTTATAAAATATTATCTCATTAAAGATATTTTATTTGTAATAATGCATCATCAACGACTTCTAATTGAATTAATACAATATAAAAAATTAATTTCATATGCTTATGGTCAATCACTTCAATCTCATTATATTCAACGTTTAGCAATGGGAAATGGTAATCCTGTTTTATTACTTTTTGAATTTCAACCTGTTTATACATGTGGTCTTCGTCGTTCCTCATCAATTGTTACTTCAGCTGATATTGAACGACTTCGTTCACTTGGTGCACATTTTCATGAAACTGATCGTGGTGGTCTTTTAACATTTCATGGACCAGGTCAATTTGTTGCTTATCCTATTCTTCCACTACAACATCCACTGCTTCGATTAACACTTCGGACGTATATTAGCCGTCTTGAACAAACATTAGTTGATACTTGTGGAGAAATTGTTGGTCAAACAAGAGTTTATTCAGGAATTAAAAATGGACAAACAGTAAATTATGCTGGAGCATGGATAGATAATCAACGAAAAGTTGCTTTTATGGGTATACGTTATTCACGTGGTATAACATCTCATGGTATATCAATTAATTGTTCAGTTAATATGAATTGGTTTGATCATATTATACCATGTGGATTTGATCGACGACAAATAACATCATTAACTGATGAAGTATCTTCTAAACAAACAATAACTGTAAAACAAATAACACCCATATTTTTAAATCATTTCCAACGAACATTTAATGTTGATTTAAATGAGAATGACAAACAAGAAAATCTTAATATAGATCTGTTATAATAGATATTATTGTATTTTTTTATAAATTGTATATATATTCTAGAAAAATACTTGGATATTGACAGTGCTTAGTTAATAAAAGATAAAATTACTATATGAATCATCATTTTGTTGAGTATGGGTGTGTAAGTCATTCTTCTCTCATACTACACACCCACACCCTGTCGTCACATATCAACTACGTAGTTTAGAATCTTTGCTTTCTTCTTGACCTAATAAAAAACATACGTCTTTCGAATTTTGACAGAGAATTGAGTATAGTGATCTAATGTTCACGAAGAAATATTCGCAAGTCTAACATGCGTATTATACAGATATAGGCAGGGGTCAAGCGGTCATACTTAAGAGAAAAATGCTAAATGAAAAGTTCACGATATATAGACGATATAACATAAAACAGATGAAGCATAACGATCAATGACCGACCGTTGCATGCTTATATTGATTGGCTTGGCTCATTATACTTGATTTGCATGATGTTGGTGCGTATGACGTCTGATCGTTAAAAGAAGTAAGAAAATGGTGGATAGAGTACCTCCTGAAGTGCTCGAACAACTCTTTCTTGAGATCGATAATCCATTAGATGTATTGAATTTACGTGCTGTATGTAAACAATGGCATGCTGTAATAACAAATGAACGTTTTCTTAATATCTACTTTAAAAACCGTTTTGGGATTAAATCAAGACAAGAACTCGAATGGTTCAAATATTGTAGAAGGTAAGCTGACTGATCAATAATTAGAATCGAATCTTGTATGTCCGTACGCTTTTTTTGTCGGACTGGAGGAGATGTTCGTAATAAATATGATACTATTTTTATTTGTTTTTGAGGATATTAGCCATAGTGGATGCATGTTTGCTTTTTAAATTGAATCGTTTAAATATAACAATATTTTTGATAGCAAATACTTGTATATTTTACAATTTAATTTAGTTCTTATTCGTATTCAACAGTTCCAGATTGTAATCGTCATTATAAAGTTCCTACACGCTTACAAGGAACTGGTAGTGTTGTATTCGACAATATGTATCGTTCTAATAGAGCTCCTTTTCCTCGATTTCCAGTTCCTTTACACAATCATGATTATTCAATTAGCATGTGGCTTCAACTTTCATCACGCTTCGAAGAATTGTCATTTGAAATAAGATTGAATGATTTTTCACTCGAATTTTGTCTTAATGAAAAATCGATACGAGTTCAATGTTCGCATATGGGTGGACTTGAAGCCAAAACGCATATCAAAGTACCTTTTGATCGTTGGTTTTATATTGCACTAACATACTCGTCAGTATTTATATTCTACATCAATGGATATGCTTATCCATTAATTTGCAATGCAGGACCGCTTTCTGAACAAGAGATGATTAAACGTTCAATAGATATCAATAATAATAAATATCTGTTTTTGTCTCACTCAGGTTATCCCAAGTTTGGAACAATAACTAAATTTGCTGATATTCAAGTTTTACCATGTGCTTTAACTCGATGCGAAATTAAAGCTATCATTGAACGAAAGACTTGTATCGGGCAACTGGATATGACCCGGTATTTACTCGAACATTGGACTAGTATGCAGTGGTATTCAAAATATTTACCTCGCTGCATTCTTTTGTAAAAAGTGAGTACTTCCTTTTCATGTTCATTGTCATTATTCATGTTTTCTTTTTTTTTCTTTTCTGTATAACTATACTTTTTTTTTATTCATTTATTTTATCTTCGAATCTGCATAAATCCATGTGCTCAAGTGAGAATATATTTATAATGTGTTTTATTTTCAGAACACTTTTTAATAAACATTTGTTCGCGAACACAATCTTCTAAAGCTTCGAGCTGTGAGCTGTTTTTTTGTTTCTTTATAGAGCTTTAATATCTCGAAAATGAAACATTTGGTTGAGCTAAAGCTTCGAGAGAGTTTGAATCAAGTCTAATGAGTTCATTGTGTTATCAACGTATACTTCTTGTTTTAATGAATGCACAGTTATCAAGTGATAGAATTAACAACAGTAAATCATAGGGTTTAGTAGACATTTTTGAAGTCACATCGTATATAGAACAATAAATCAGAGTACAGTTCAATCAATATATAATTCATTTAGATATCATGAATCAGACGACATCGTTTACATTGAAAATTAGTCATAATACTAAGATTTCATCTGATTGTTGGATGTGAGTATATAGTCTATCTTTCAACAACAGTCACACCCACACCCAACTTCGTATTCATGCTAAATCGCAAAGAGAATGTGCATGTCGATTATGGTTAATTTTATTTTTAGTAAATTTTGCCATAATTACTCTCGTTATATTTTTAATTCTCTTATTATTAATTGAAGTTGCCCTGTGCGCAAGTCATCCAACTGATACATCTTAATATAATGTATATGTTTAGCTCCATACCAAAACTATGATAAACAATGTGTTGTTTGTAAATGTGATTCAACAAAAGGATTAGAACGCCAAGAAAATAGTGGATGTAAAACATTTCAGTGTCCACAAGACAATTGGTTTTGGTATAATAAAACTAAATGTGCATTAAATTTGATTGTTAGTAATAATGATACTGGTTGTTATTTTGTATCATATATATAATTAAATTTTATTGATGCTAATCTATGGTGTATGAAAACTCGAAGTCGTCTTGTTGAAATTTTAAATCAAAATATTTGTAGATATTTATCGTTGGATTACATCGTAAACAATATTTTTCAATTCAAATTATTTTTATTCAGGTCAACCATTGCATACATATAATAATTGTATTCAAAAATATGATCAATGTATTGGTTTATATATTTAATCAAATACATCATCATGTTTACATGATTCAAATAAAATATATTTTTATATATTATGAAGAAAATAACAAGTATTCTATTCTATATTTAACTAGTTCTTGATTTATGACAGAAACAACAAAAAGATTCTCGTTTTCTTTTCTTCAAGTTAATTCATGTGAAAGATTCATTAAGAAATTTTTTCTTATAAATGTTCTTCATATTACTAAGACAGAAAAAGAACTTATTTTTCCTTATAGTCTCGTTTTTCTGCTACTATCTTTATGTAATTTACATTGACTAACATATGCAAATACATTCTTATTTCCCTTGATTTCTATAGTGACATTTCTAATCATATAGTATTGATCAATAAAATGATGATAAATAATAATAATACAACATTAGAAATGTGTATTAGTAATGTTACTTATGATAAATTATTTCATATATCCAGTAGTATATGGTATGTATTTGGTTTTATTGGCGTCTTATTTGGTATACCTGGTCATATTTTACAAATAATTATTTCATTCAATAAAGCTAGTCGAAAGGAACCAACTTCATTGTATTTTATTGCTATGTCAGTAGTTGAAACAGTCTTTCTTTTGGGTTTGTATGAGTTTTATTCCTAAAACACAGTAGATTATTGTTGAACAATAGTTTTTGTCTTAGATAGAAGATCTCAAGTTTGAGATTGTAATTAGTCTAGTTAAAGAATAAATCGACATTTGCATACAAAAAAAATATTCTCATTATAATGAATTTTTTTGGTTGGTTGATATCTAAGTTAGAAAATCCTAATTAATTTGATAGTAATCTAATTTCTATCTTAATAGGTTTATTTTGGTTATGGTGTGTAAAGATGTCACTTATTAAAACTGATCCCCGAGAAATATTATCATGTGGGATTTTTTATAGTATTATGGTTGGTTCAACAGCATTATCACATCTTTATTTAGCATCATTATCTATTGACCGAAGTATAATAATTCTTGATCCAACTCGTTATCGTTTAATAGTTACACAATTTCATGTTATATCACGTATTTTATTAATTACTTTGATAATTATTTTACTATCAATTCCTCATCATTTTTATCTTCATTATGAACCACGAATAACACTTTTTCTTTGTGATTTTAATTTATCTCTTTATCATCGAAAGGTACGTATATGGTCCTTTATACATGCAATACTTCTTGTAGGTATTCCATCATTAATTGTATGTATATCTTCAGCAATTTTATTACATAATCGATGTAAACATAAACGGATGTATAAAAATAATTTAAGCGCAAATGCTCGTCGTATGCATAGACATTCAATATTACTTTTCATTTATTCACTTGGTTTATTTTTATCTATATTACCTGGATGTATTTTAGAAATCTTTATTGTACATGATCGACTTTTTTATCACAATATGCACTGTTCAATACAATGGAAGATTTATAGAATTTTACTTAATTGTTTCTTAATACTTTCATCAATTACTTATTCTAATAAGTTTTATATTCATCTTACAATATCAACTACATTTCGAAATGATTTTATCCAATTGATTACTTGTAAATCAAATCAGAAGTCGACGAAATCAATAAAACTGAATGAAACAAATAATAATGAACAATATTTACTGTCACCTCTAAATCAAACAAAAACTATAGACATTTGATTTATTACACTAAATAAATAGTTTATATTGTGTAAATCTATTGTAGAATTTTCTGAAAGTTATCAGAAATAATTAATAATATATGTGTTTTGAGCATAATTATTTCAATGTGACATGAGCTGTCAGCTTATAGTAGAATAAGAATATATTTGCGTTCTATGTTGCAATCTTTTCAATTCAGTAAAGTAATAGTTGAATGAATGACTGATATCCTAAAATAAATTTTTGACTTATCTTATGTGTCACGCAATGAGATTTTGAAGAATTAAATGAATATAATTAATTTTCTTATAGCTTTAAATCAATCTTCATTTATTTTAAATCTATAAATGTAAACAAGTAAAAGTTCTGAGTAGATAATATATATATATTTGGCTTATCTTGTATATGCGCTTATGAATGTTGATTTGAGCGCAGATATGCTACTTATTTCACGTCCATTCATACCCAAAATCTAGTTGACGTCAGAAATCTATATTCAAGTTAACTCAAAAATATACCTAGTGCTACTGACATCTGATTAGTTGGCACTGATGTAGAACTAAATCAGGGTGTTAATTAACATTGTAAGTTTATTTTGCATGCTCTAATCATTATTTAAGCATAAATAATAGTAAGAAAAACGTTTTTTCATGCCATCAGATGCGCTAAAACTTTTCAGGCAGAAAATATTAGATATTTCAATATATATATATAGGCTCGAATATGGCAATATAAATGTAAAACAATAAATTAATCTTTGAAGAACATATGACTAGATCTTACTATTCTATTTCTTCATGTTAGGTGATTTCAACAGAATGATTCAATCAACTCTGACTTGATTAGAATAATATGATACTCAATGCGGATCGGATAACGTTTGAATACTTATAAGAATGCATCATGAGACTATTGTTATCATCTATTATTTAAAAATAAAAATGTTATTCTTTTCACTGACGCAATCAAATAGAAAAAGAATATTTATTCATGATCTTTAGTTAAAAAGAAATATTTTTTTTATTTGTTTACTGATATATTCTTCTGCTAGTATATGTTAATATTACAGATATAAATTACACTTTAGACATTATTCATTAGTATTAAACTATTGAATACATATTGAAACTTCATATTAATACATATACTTTAACAATTCTTACAGAAAAATGCAACATCTCTAATACATATAAAATCATTCTTAAATATCTACTAGAAATTATTTGTAGATTTTTTCGATATTAATGAAATAAACAATTGTCTTTACTTGAACAATGTAACAAATAAAATTTGAAAAACTCTTTTATTCATGTTTAATTAGAAAGAATAAGTATTATTTGAAAAATATCTCATCTAGGTAACAATTTGATGACGTTCATTGAATAAAAACAACACCAAAGAACGTGGTAAAATATCTCAGATGGAAAGAAAAAAACCAATGCATATGTGAAGATCCTGAATGAGCCGTCTATACGATACAATCAAAAGAAAGAAAAGAAAATATCCAATACAGATGAATGAAAATGTAACACCTGGATTTATATTGCTCCCTATACATGCGATTCACTGTTAATTTAAATAAATTATTGCTTATTCAGTATTATTATTGCCAAATTTTATTATTGCTCATTCAGTATTGTTATTGCTTATTCAGTATTATTATTGCCAAATGCCATTATTGCTCATTGAATTATAAGTTTTTTATTTCTACAGTTAAGCTAGGAGCGATAATTTGTGTCTTCAGCACATTCTTACCGATGTTTAAACTGCATAGTCTATGAATATAAGCAAAACAAAACGTGTACAGTCTATTCTTAATATGAAATAGGATATGTCATTAATTCTACAATATGCATAAAATAGTTTATAGTGTAACGAATTGTTCTCTATAGATTTTAATCAAGACATTCCTCTAGAATACACAATTTAACTGACATATTATTGATAATGTTCTATTTTTGCTAAATTTTATTTATCATGAGCACGATTATACTGATATCTGTGTGATTTATTTCATTTTTCATCGATTAATATCAAAATTTGTAAAATATATGTAAAATTACTGTATTTTAAATGCAAGATCATTGTTAACACTTTAATTTGTAATGTAAAACTATCATTCAATCTTATTTTTCTTCTGATTGATTGATCCAGTGTCTGCAGAATGATTAATATACAATTATTGTAAACCTCACTGATAAAATAACAAGATGATGAATGAGAAAGAGACAGAGAACAAAAAAAATTCGTTGAAAAAGTATCATCTATAGGTAGTGACATACAGATATAATTGCGCAAACGTGAATAAGAGAAGGTTGGAAAGAAAAACAACTAAATAAATGCCTAGTTGGCTTCTTTGTGTTTTGTATGTTCGGATTTGATTAATTTCTCTATCACTCTCTCTCTCCCTCTGTTACTTTTCACCATAGAGTGTTCTTAATATTAACAAGCTGACGAAGCTGCCTTTTTATATCAATAAAATAATGCAAAAATTGTGTGTCGTAGAAAAATCGAGAAAAAGCAAATCGTTGCCTATATAAACCGATACTATAATCTCTGTAGTCACTCAAACTAACACACTCATTTACAAGTTTACATTCATCGTCAAATTATAACTCACATCAATATGGCTGCACAAGAATCACAGGAAAATTTTGGCTCAATCTCTAGTACAGGTGCATCTAATACAACTGTTACAGCAACAGGGCCATCAACACGTCGGCGAATAGCTCAAAATTATCTGTTGGTTTGGGTTGATGCAAGCATCGATCAAACCAGCAAGGATTGTGAAAATACATTGACACAGTTACGAACTGTGGTCAACGATGTCACTATATGCACTCAACCTGATGAATGCATGCAGCTTCTAGACAGTCTCATTGATGAAAAAGCGTTTGTCATTATATCGGAATATCAAGGCCAGCATTTGGTTCCTAAAATCCATGGCATGCCAACACTAGATGCCATTTATATATTTTGTGGCAACATATCCTCTCATCAACAATGGACCATGGAATGGAGAAAGGTTAAAGGTGTTCATAATAATATCAAGGACATCTGTGACGCCTTAAAGGGGGGTGTAAAACAAGTTAATCAGGATTTAATTCCTATAAGTTTTCTCACAACGACTGAAGCGGTGTCTAGTGAAAATCTGCATCAACTGGAACCAAATTATATGTATACACAAATATTCAAGGATATTCTTCTTAAAATCGAACATAATCAAGAACAAGCCATGCAGATCTTAGCGGTTTATTGTCGCAATCTTTATTCTAAAAATATTACTGAATTAGATGTTATTGATGAATTTCAACGTGATTATCGACCAGAACAAGCAATACGGTGGTATACACGTGAGTGTTTTAGCTATCAAATGCTCAATCGAGCACTTCGAACGTTGGATGCCGATACGATTATTAATATGGGATTTTTTATTCGTGATCTGCACCAGCAAATTGTTCAATTACATGAACAACAACTTCCAAAATACAGTGGTAAGCTTTTTACAGTTTATCGAGGACAAGGTTTGTTGAAAACTGATTTCGAAAAACTGGAAAAAACAAAAGGTGGTCTCATGTCGTTTAACAACTTTTTATCCACAAGTACGAAACGAGATGTTTCCTTCCAGTTCACCATGAGTGCCTTGAGAAATACAAATATGGTAGGAATACTTTTTATAATAGCTATTGATCCTCGTGTTTCATCAACACCATTCGCCTCTACAAACGAGGTTAGTTATTTCAAGGCAGAAGAAGCAGAAATTCTCTTCGCCATGCACACCATATTTCGAGTTGGTGAAATTAAACAAATGGACAATAATGATCAACTTTATCAAGTCGAACTTCAACTAACTGCTGATGATGATGAACAACTTCGACAACTGACTGAATTTATAAGCAACGAGGTTGTGGGTGCCACAGGATGGGAACAATTGGGTATATTATTAACCAAAACAGGTCACTTCGATAAGGCTGAAGAACTATATAAAGTACTGCTTGAACAACCATCGAACGAGGGCGACAAAGCACTTTACTATAATCAACTTGGATATGTTCAATACTGCCGAGGTAATTATAAACAGGCTATTGAATATTATGAGAAAGCAGTTGAAATCCGAAAAAGAACTCTACCTGAAAATCATCCTGATTTGGCTACTTCCTACAACAACATCGGTGGTGCGTATTATAATATGGGAGACTACTTGAGAGCACTTTTATTTTACGGTGTAGCACTTACAATTCGAGAAAAAACTCTTCCGGAAAATCATCCTGACTTAGCTACCTCTTACAATAACAATGGTGGTGTGTATGATAACATGAGAGAGTATTCAGAAGCACTTTTATTTTACGAAAAAGCAGTTCGAATCCAAGAGGAAATTCTTCCTGCAAATCATCCTTCGTTAGTTACTTCCTACAGCAATATTGGTAGCGTGTATATGAACATGGAAGAGTACTCGAAAGCACTTTCATTTTACGAAAAAGCAGTTCGAATCCAAGAGGAAATTCTTCCTGATAATCATCCTGACTTGGCTACTTCCTACAGCAACATTGGTAGTGTGTATATGTTCATGATAGAGTTGTCGAAAGCACTTTCATTTTATGAAAAAGCACTTACAATTCGAGAAAGAACTCTTCCAACAAATCATCCTAAGTTGGGTCAATCGTACAACCTCATCGGCGACCTATGTTATAACATGCAAGAATACTCGAAAGCACTCTCATATTTTGAACGTGCTCTGGACATTTTCAAAGTTTCATTACCACCAAATCATTCCCATCTTGAAGATTTGAAAGAGAATATTGTAGCTGTAAAACAGAAATTATAATTGTTGTCTTGAACAAATAAATATTTTCTTTATGCAACAGAGAAATAGTCGTATTTTTTTACATACTCGTGCGCGCGTACATAGAACATCTCTGTAAGTAATGAAAACGCAATGAACATAGTCAATCGGTAAGACAATACACTTACATAATATGTACATGTATAAAAGATCATCACAGACATATTTACGTTTCTAACATTAAATACATGAATATTCTCTATCAATTAAAAAAAATAAGTAAAACACCAGAAATCATTGTATTAAACATGTTGAAAATAAATCTAAAATATAAAAGAAACCGGAAAAAATGAGAGAAAAATAACTTACCTTGTTTAACTTGTATTGATTATTGTATTGTCTTAAACAAGGCCTTGAATGATGAGGAATAGTATAAAGTAGAGTATATATAGATAGATATATCTTCTATACATTGTCTGATTAAATTAATCAATTATTATATTTGTGATTGATGTGTAATCTTTAGTTGTATAAGTTAATGATAAAAGAACTATATTCATATCTATTTTGAACTATTTAAGGAAAAGTATTCAACTACCGATGTTCATACGAGAGGAGAGTGATTGTTTTTTAAATATGTGTTTAATCATCTTATTGATTTCAATGATAGTGAAATTTGATCCAATAAAAATGATAAAGTAAACTCACTAATAGTTACAAGATGTTTCACTCGAACTGAATTCAAATTTTTCATCCATGAATAACATGATTAAAAAAATTCATTTCTTCAACGTAAATTGATTTAAAGTGAAACGATAAGATAATTAAAGAAAATGGATTCAGTTTTTTATTAGTTTATTATATTAATATGATTATTTATCTTCTATTATTTTTCAAAAAAAGAACGTAATGAAACTACAAGCTTTATGTTCCTAATTGCTTTTTCAGTATTTTGCTTGGGATTATCGTAAGAGGACTTGCCAGAACAAAATATCATTGAATAATTCTGTTTGCTCTTCTTTCTTAATTTTTGTCTGATGAACAGGAGGAAAGTGGTGTGGGTGCGGATCTCCTTTTCATTCACGCTCGCACCCATATCCTTATCGTTGATCTCCGTAAAAGTTTCGATCAATTTCATTTGATAAATTACGAACATAACTCAATAATTGTATAGCAGAATCATCTTCTCGTTTGACACAACCTAAAGCTGTTGAGTGTACTTGAAAATGTTCTTTTACATTATTCACAACTTGATATTCAGTTGATGTTTTATCCAAGAACAAATATAATGTATTAATATACAAATCTTCATTAACTAATTCATTTTCTGTTTAGATGTATAAATAAATAATTGCAGTAAAATGATTGTCGTTCAGATTCTTATCTACAAATATGATAATCTTTTCGAGCGTTTTAAAAGATTGAATAAAAATTCAATACATATATCATTTATTATCAGGCGTTATCTATCGATGAACATATCTATTTTATTAGTTTATCAGATCACCACACCGAAATTTCACATCTATGAACCTATAGCTGCATTTATAACAATAATATCTTGATCTTTTGACACTAGACTAGATACTCTCTTATTACTTTATTTCAACTTTTTTTAAATATTTTACATTTGATGAAACAATGAGAAATTTGCCTTACCTTTTCTAATTATTTTTTTCCAATTGATTGGCGACAAATGATTTTGTCTTATTCAGAATTTCAAATGATAAAACACCGATACGCATAGTTGATCCTTTAGATGTTTAAGCATATTGATTAATAAAAACTGTAGTTGTTTTCTTGCCCGTACATTTATCAACTATAATATCAGTACTACTCCATATAGTACAATCTCCTAATTTAAATTCAGTATTAAAAAAAACATCGATATATTCAACTGAATTAAGTAGTTGTTGATAATAAGGAGATATTTCATCATCGTCATTATCATCCTTGGCACTATTGATTAGCAGATTGATTTTTGTCTGTAAATCCATAAAACGTGGTTGGGCACTACTGCCGCCGATGATAAACAACGTTCTACAAAAAATGAACATAATATATATGATTATTGGTATGACATGGTGTTTTTTGTTTAAAATTCGTGATCAGAAATATTTTTGAATTTAGAAAAATAAAAATGAATAAATCTTTGCCTTTTAGGAAACACAAGATTAGATGGTGAAAAAGTTCACTCTTCTTTCAACTTTTTATGTTGATGAGAAAACAAACTCTTTGCTACTTTCGGATGAGATTCCTATTTTATATTTTTAACCAACTAAGGGCAAATTAAGAATTGACTTACTTGTTTTTTCATAAGAAAATAAGGTTGATTTGATCACTAAGTGAAGATTATGTGCCATGCATGAATAATGTTCTCCGATACCGAGTTTGATGCATGGTCAGTTGTAATGAATCGTATCTTGTTTTAGATGGTTAAATGTAAAATTTTATGTTTAATACATTTAACAAAGCGATTGGTAATATGCCGACCACTAATCATTCGAAACTTAATGTTAACGAAATATAACTGTTTTCTTTATCATAGTAATGTCCTGTTATAGCAATGAAATATAGATGACGAATATCATTCCACACGTCAGTTGTTAAAGCAAAATCTGATATACCATTTCAGATTCGTCGAAGTGCATTTCGATGTTCGTTGTATAACTTTCGCAAACGTTTTTAAACTGTGGTCCGTTAAGTGGTTTGTAACCTGGAACAGTGGTTTGAAGAAAATCTCTCATTCCTTTTTTTCGAAAATCATTAAATGGACGAGAATCCGCAATGATTGCATTCATTTATTTTTCATTTAATTTTTCTTTAACCCAGTAGAAATTGATGAATTTTGATGTTGATCTTCTTGGGGGTGGGTGTGGTCTATAACAGATATATTTAACTGAATCAAGAAGTTGTTTATAATAAGAAGATATGTCACTATCGATTAACAGATTAATATTTGTCTGTAAATTGATAGAACATGATTGGACATCACTTATGGTGATGATAAAGAACGTTCTGCAAAACATGAACATAATGTACATAAATATTGGCGTAACATGGTGTTCTTTGTTTAAAATTTATGATCAAAAATATTTTTAGAGGAAAAAAATACATAATTGTTTGAATTTAGAAAAATAAAACTAAATGAAGAAAAAAAATTTTCTAATCAAGATTTAATAATAATTAAATTATTTAGCTTGTTCTCAAAACTTACGCATCTTCTGTGTCATTGTTGATCAGCCGATGAAGTTTTCCTTTGTATTTATACAGATCATTATTAGAAGCGACCTCGATCTATCTTTTCTCTTCACTCTGTATTCACTGGATACCATTTTGATATCTAATCACTTTCTTCTCTTATTATATATATAGGCGAGTTTTCTTCTGAAATAAAATTCTAAGAGAGTGAAGTATGACACGTTCCATTTGCTTCACCTCAATGGCTTTACTGAATCTCATCTACATTAATATATTTACTCTAATAACCGTAAATAAAAATAGATGTCTCCTTCAACCGTCAGTTACTAAAGAAATTGCGTTTTAATTATCTGAAAAGTTAGATATTTAGTTTCTGAATATCTTTTCATACACTTACTTGATTTTTGATGAATGTACAGATTTATCAATATGTTCAGCGAGATTTTCAAAGACTAATTTGATAAATATCACTATGGTCCTCTATGATTACATCCATTTCATCATCCAAAATGACTACAAAGCAGATGCATGGTCGAATATTTGTTGTTGCTATGCGATCTTGGCTATATAAGACATCAATATTTCTTCGAATTGCGATAACTTTTAATGAAAGGAGCGATCTATGTATCATCTACATTAGTAAAAGAAGACAAAAGAGAATGACACGTGCATATATATATGTTTCAGACATAATTAAAATTTAAGTAAAAGTAAACTCAATTTTAAGATGCTTTTATGATCATATAAATTTAAAAGAATAATTCAGTTGTTATTATACTTTTAAATTTTAGAAAGATGTAGAGTGTGGTAGATGTGGAAAACAAAATAAAATGAAAACTGTTTTCAAGAAGATAATAAAGTTTTTTTCATGAATGAGATGGGTAGATTGATTGTTTTTATGGAGTTCAAGTAATTTTTTTCATTTTATTAAAGAGTTAGGTGTATTTGAAGTGTTAAGTTGAAAAGATATGTATATAGTAAATGAACAGCTGGTTCATGTGAATCAGTTTGCTCCAAGAAAATTGTATGATGCTTTGTTGAGAGATATTGATAGACGTATAATCTATTTTACAAAGAGAAAGAAATTATTTTTGAATTGAATTAAGCATAAAAATCTAAATAGATTTGATTTACCATTATAATGATTTGTTTTTCCATTACGTATACGAATATTTTTGTTCCTGGTTACATCTGGTAATTCATTAATCTAAATATACAGAAATGATAAGATGATGAGTGGTTTCTTTTTTTTATACTTTTTCAAATCCAAATTGTTATATTGACTACACTTGTTTCATCACGAATTTTTAATATTCTCCGATGAATAAATTGATCAATTTTTTGTCAGTTATTTGTTATATAATTTTAAAATGAGTCATTTTTGATAGAAATATGATTATTTTTTTTGTACTGACTATTAAAAATGCCATGTTGCATATTTATATTTCGCGTAATGGGTTTGGTTTAATTTGAATTAATGGATCGAATACAGTAGATTCATATTTTTGAATTGTTGTTGATGGATATATATGAATTTCGTTTTTTGAAAATGGACTTCGATATTTTAAATTAGATGTTAGTTTCTAAAAAATGTTAGATAGAATCATCGAGTTAAATTTGCTTATAATTCATTACTTCATTAATTTTCATATTTTGTAAAGCACGATTCGCCTGTTCATGGAAGGCTACTATTTTTATTTCGCCAGATTTATCACATACGATGCCATCAATAACTTTATTTGCGCCAAAATTTTGAACTGTACTTATTGATATTACTTTACATCGAATTTGAAAACTAAATGAAAGATCATATTTTGTTGATGATTTATTTGTCGACTTTTTACCTAGTTATAATTTCGTTAAGATCAGAAGTTGAATGATATGGAGTAATTGCTATTACAAAATAGTATGTAATTGTGTAGGACTAATAAATGAATCTTAATTGGTTGGTCCAGTTGTATTTGCTGAAGTCGATGATGATTCTGAATAATGAAATGAAAACAATAAGAGATAATTAGATTTGTTTTGATGTAAGAAATTAAAGGATTCCTTTATTCTGTTACCGGTAATTTTTCTTTGTTTTAATAAGACATCATTTGATGCTGTTGTATGTCACGCAGGTGTATGTGTAATAAACGAATATCTAGCAGTTGGTTCATTATCACTTAATTCGATTTGATTAACATTGTATTCATCTAAAATACAACCATATACTTTACTTTCATTTATTGTACTCTTTTTACGTACTATTATTTATTGTAACTGATTGATCTTTTAATTGTCCTTCATTTTGATGTGGTTCGGAATAATTTGATTGTTTTCTTTGAAATGTTTGAAGATTGACGAGCTGTCGTTTTTTATAATAAGCAAAATCATGTAACAGAAAATGTGAATTATTCTCTATTGTTTTAGGTTTGATAGTTTAAATAATGAGAAATGATTGTAAGAAACAAAGATTGCGCTTAAAGTAGAATTTTTTTAATAAGATTTAATTATTATTCGCGCTCAAAAAATACTAGATTGTTCTTGATTGGTTATAGAAATGATTATGTTATAGACGGAGTATGGATTATCAAGCGTTCTAATTCAAATATTTTTCTATTGATTGTTCTGTGTACTTTATATATTAATGTAAGGAAATAAACACAATAATTTATTCGGTACAATGAATATGATATGTATTTTACGATGAGATAAATTATTGATTTTACGTATATTGATTTATTTTCTTTAGAATTTTTGAACAGATTATAATCGCCTCAAAAATTCAGACGAAGAACAAGCCTTTTTTATACGCAGCTTTGTTTTAGTACGGTTTGATATGCAGGATTGTTAGTCAGATGACAATTTGTTCATTAATCTTCACCAGAACTCAGGCTGCTTATCTACAACTTTCTCTGCTGAAATTATATGTATATATTAAAGAATCTATTGGTAGTGATCAATCGATCATTTGGTAGAAAGAAAGATCATCGGATGGCGTCGCAACCGACTAGTTCCGGATCGAATTGTTCGATCTGGATTACATCCATTTGTCGTGCGACATCTTTCTTGTTTTTCCTTTTTATTCATTGATTTATATACTGACTCAGTATTACTGAGTCATATGCAAATCTTTTGAGTCGAAGGAGAAAAGAAAAAAAATAGAATATGCTTACGTATGCAGTTATTGCATAAAAACTATAAGAATTGTGTATGTTATTGTGTTTATTTCAAACCATTGTCATTGTGAATATGTGTTAAACTTGCGAGGCTGTTTTTTGTTATGAGCATAAAATGCATTTTCACTTATTGATTACTTTAGTGTGAGTAGTATATTATTTATAGAAAATACAAGCAAAGCTTATTTATGATTCTGTGTCTTTTTTTTTCTTTTTTTCTAGAAAAAGACGTTACTGTCAAGGTCAAGATAAAATTTACATGGCTCGTCGTGAATTATGTAGTTTCCGATGGAATGGTACAGAATGGGCAACTATTACTACATATTCGAATAGTGAATTTGATTCAAAATTATGTACTGTAAACCAGCAGAATACAATGCCAGCAGTTAATGAACCTATTCGTGTAGCTACATTGAATATACTTGCAGATTGTTTTCCATGGTTTATTGAAATGGCAATACGAAGCAATGAAAGATTTGAATGGCTATGTAATGGTATTATTAATCTTAATCCAACTATAATTGGATTAAATGAAGTCACTATTAATGCTCTTCAACAATTACAACAATGTCCATTCATTCGAGAGAATTATTTTATTACAGAATCATTTGATGAGAACAATATTGAAATGAAAAATTGTACTAATGGTTTACTTACTCCTCATGGATCTATTATTTTAAGTAAATTACCATTGTTGGAAGTGTTTGCTATATCTATTTCTGGTAGTAAACGTAAAGCTGTTGTTGGAAAAGTTGAAATCGATAATAATTTAAAAACGTCTGTTTATTTTTGTGCTAATCATACGACTGCATATCAAACACCTAAGAATGCTCAATTGCGAGCACAACAGATACGTGATATCGTTGAGATCTTAGAACCACTTAAACTTCCATTTGTTATTATGGGTGATCTTAATCTTCATTATCAATTTGAAGATGCTGTAGTTATTGAAAATAAATTCATTGATGCATGGGCACAAACACATTTCTCTCATATTTATCCATTCAATGATAAAAATGAAGGTTATACATTTGATACAATCAAAAATACAATGATTCCTTATTATATTCCTGGAGAATCCAGACAGATGCGACTCGATCGAATTCTATTTTCAAATGGATTTCCTGCATTTGCTATAGCACCTTGTAGTATGTGGGCAAATGAACCTATTAAATCGGATAATTACCTTTTTCCAAGTGATCATTTTGGGCTATTTATTGATCTTGTTACTAATGTAACAGATATCAATAAATCAACAATATCAATTGGTGAACCTGATCCATCCGTTGAAGAGATCCTCTATCGTAATGCTCAGAATAATACAGATCAAAGAGAATATCGTCTTGGATTAGTTCGAAGAACAAGTACATTAGTGTCACATCTAGGCTGGCTTGGTGCTACTGCTCTTGGTCTCAAATAGAATAACATAGATTAATCTTTCTCGGGCTATTTATTCATATATTCAAGATATGATAATTATTATCACACTAGAATCGTTTTATGTTGAAAACAACTTTCAAAAATATTTCTTGCAAATAAGTAGTGTTGAATCAATATTTTATATTCGAAAAAAAACTATTTACAATGAACGCAATAGTATTTATCATATTTTATAATTTTCCAAGAATATCTCCTCTCTTTTTTTTTATTCGTAATAATTGAATGTAAGTCACAGTTAAATGTACAACAGTAATTCATATCAGCATAAATACATTTTTCCATACATCCCAATCTGTAATATATAGCATTTTACGTTCTATCAATATTTGCTCAGCTTGCAATGGACATATCTAAGTATTATTCGATCAACAAAATGTTAAATTTTGAAAATCATTTATAGTTAATAAATTCAAAAAATAACGAAATGGCACTAATCGATTTAATCCATTCAAGAAAAGAAAAGATACTTTCTAAATCAACAAGAAACTCACTAACAATCATCATAATAGCAAAACTAAGTATAGTAATAATTAATGCTATAGCTAAAATAAAAGACATAACATAATATTATATAATAATTTTTTTCTCATACCAAGTGTTGGAATACAAGCTGCAATAAAAAAAACATAGACCTGAACCAAATCTTGAGTGTGAGGGTAGACGTGAGCCTTGTTCTTATCTCGAACCCGCACCCAGATCTTCATTGCATGAAAAGTCTTTGAAATTAAAGATTAAATTTGAATTTTTTATCATTTACAAAGCTTTCATTATTTATTTTTCATTGTATTTGAATCTCTTGTTCATTTTTCTTCCGTAGTTCTTATTTTTCTTATCATTAGAATGCAAATAAATTTTCTTTTCATTTCTTTCATCTTTACCAATTTATCAATAACTAATTTTTTCCTTCAAAATTTTAAATTAACAAAAAAATGAAATTGAAAAATGATAAAACTTGTTAGTTTATTAAATGAAAATGTTTCCAACATTTATTTTGTTCTACAAACTTCATTTTAATTCAAGTTTTATTATTAAATTTTTATAAAAGAATCCGTTTCTCCTGTAAAATTCGACAAAAGTTAACAAAACATCAAGAATTGAACACTTATTTATTACAATTTTTTTAAAGAAAACAATCAAACAAAATTCAACTTAAAAAAAACAAAAAGGTGGGTCTGTGCGTGAATGTGAGTATTCTCCTCATTTCACATACACACCCACGCCCTCAAGAATAATGATATGTTTATTTGCATATTATAATTAAAAAAGAAGCAAAAGCACAAATAAAAAAATAGCTGAAGCCCTATTAATCATCATCATCCTCGATGATGATGGGATGATCATAATCGCCAAGATTGACTGGAACATAATTACTAAGAGTAGTTGGATGATCGATGAGAATCTCCGAAACAGCATTACCTTGGTCTAACTTCCATACTGGATCATTAATGAGAAAGCCTGAAAAATCCATTCTTTTCCCAGAATCCCAAATTGTTACACAACTATTTCCAAACTCAGAGGATTTCCCCGATGACATAGTCATTTAAACCAGTTTGCACCAAAAAACATAGTCAGCTATAATAATAAAAATTAGAAACTAGCATAAGTTATCATAAATTACTCAAAAACAAAGAACTATATAACTGTAACGAAAGAACCGAACAAAACCATTCTTTTGCAAACATTCAAAAGACATTAATGTGGTAAAACTGTAAGATATAAGACATACTCCCTTTACATTCACAAAGTGCTTGGATCCAACATCACTTTCCTTATACCACATTACGACTTCACACATCATAACCGATATCATTGATTACTTCACTTCTGTGCACCTCTAGAAAACTCAATTTCCTTTTCGTGGTTTATTTCTTTCTATTCTACAAACTAATTGATTTTTTAAAGAAGATTAGCTTGCTGCAAAGTAAGATTTCTCATCATATGTTATAACTATCTTTTTGCTAATGAAAAGAAAGTTTAACAGAACAACGTTTGTAGAAATAAATAATACTTGAATTTTTCCTACTACCTGATATACTTTTCGTATTATTGTACGTTAAATTTCATGGTTAGGAAATGTAAACTGCCAGAAAGTTTTAACTCTTACTTTATCAGAAAAAATTATTTCAAGTATGAATAAAACTATGAGAACGATCGAAATCTTCCTCAATACATTGTATTATATATTTCTCGTACTATCCAGATTAATTCTTGAATAAAATCAACACCTGTTGATGTAAGAGAAAAATGAGAACAAAGAAAAAAACTTTTGACAAATTTTTCTCGTAGAGTGTAGTAGTTTTAATATAATTACCTTGCGAGTTATCATTTATGTCCTCCATTATCTCTGACGTTGCTGCTGAGACATTTAATACCGGAACGTTATGACCAACACCTTGGAATAATGTGAAAATCAATCGGGACTTCCATAGCTTATAGTCTTTTAATAGATTTTTAATCTGCATTTTATCTGTGCTGATATGCGGCTGCGCTGTATCTTTCAAAGAAAAGAATAATATTATTAATAGTGAATAATATATGAAGAATGAATCTGTAGAATAAGAATCTTTTAGGAAAAGTTTCCCCATGAAGTTCTATACAAAATACAGACGTGTGTACTATTTAAAAAGAATTTCGGATGTGGGTGTAGTCAGAGCGAAGACACAAACAATATTCACACCCACATCCACACCCACACCCGATACTGATATGTACATCTTACCGAGATGAGATATAAACAAAGAGCTCTTCGATTCAAGTTCTTGTTGAGTACATCTTGTGCGGTACACTTGAAAACTGAAGAAAAAAATCAAAAGAAAAAACAATCAAGGATTTGTGTTGTTTTCTTAAATACCTTTTAGCATGGTTTTTGAAATCTTCCGAGGTTATTGGAAAGTATAAGCAATTGTGTTGGCTGTCTCGATTACAATTATTTTCATCTTGACAGTTTCCAGTATCAATTGAATATGGATGTGTTTTCACCTGAAATACATTTATTGTAGGTACAGTGACAGCAGTGACACGAATGTATAGATGCTTGTCAATACTACGCCACGCTTCCGGTATCTAATTTAAAAAAGACAGAGATATTCCTCTGTATTTTACTAGTAGTAATAAGTATATAGTTTCAGGGTGAGGGTGAGAGTGTGAGAAAATGAGCAGACAATCACCTACACCCTCACTCAACCTATCAAACAAAAAACAAGTATGTATGTATAAAGGAGGGCGTGAGTATGAGTGTGGATGGTTATAAGATGACAGATACTAATCCCACACCCTCAATCAGACAATTTATGTTTACTAAACTCTTCTCTACGAGAAAGAAAATATTGACATTTTTTCTAACAGTTAATGTCAAACTCATGAAGGTTTTATTGACAAAGTTTTGAAAACTCAATAAATAATTCTGATACTAAATAGAAAATCAATTTTATTTCGATTTGCTTTTTTCTTTCTTATGTATATTCAATATAGAACTTAATCGGATGGAAAAAAACCTCGAATAATAAAACTTCTTCGGATTTTTCGTCCAGAGTTAAAATCAATTTATAAAGATTTCTAGTTTATAATATGATATAAATTTAATAGATTGAATGATGAAATCTGTATCTAAGATTATTTATCGATAAATCTATTCAACGATAAAACATCTTGAAACCTTCAAATGAAAATAACATTTTCTTCTAAAGATATTCAAGTCTCAAAACGAACTCATATAAAACAAAGAATATTACAAATATCTAAAGAAGGAAATATAGTTTACAGTTGATCATTTCAGAGCGTTGTTACTGTAATGAATAAATTTATCATCTCTATGTAAATTTTCAGATCAAAATATAATCATTCAATTTTTTGCTATAAATCATTTTAGAAGATAAAATCTATAATTTCGAAAACAAAGTTTGAAAAATTCAGTCTTTTGAGATCATTTATGTTTCATTAGTGCCTATTGAAAATGCAAAATTCGAACTTGAAAATATTCTTTTATAGATTATATATTTTCGAATACACTTCTTCCATCTTAATTCATTTTCAATATAAACAGAAAATCAAAATATCATATTTGCTAACAGTCACAAACTCTTTTAAAATATCCCATTTATCTATTTCCTATTGTGTAACTATCATAATTTCTATAGGATAAAATTATTTTTAACGTAATAGAAAAATACCTTTTTAATTGTGACGAAGAAAAGAGAATAAAAATATTTTCGTTTTTCTAATTTGTTAAAAACTACTATAAAATATTTAAATTGATAGAGTTCTAACAATAAATCTTAAATAGTAAACGAACGTTGAAAAAAACTAATTTTTTAATTAAATATTATTTCGTATCCTATGGTTCATTTCTTTTACATTCAAATAAATTAGATTTTCTATATTTCTATCAATTCTATTATTATTGATTAAATAAATCAATAGTATTCTGAACTGTTTTTATCTTTTTCATCATTATTTTTTATTATATTACAATTTTTCAATATAATTCTATCAAGAATTAGAATGTTTCTTTTAGAAATTATTTGGTAATGACTTACTTTTTGATGAAATAATTGAAATTTAATTAATAAATGATTTTGTTTTTATTCATTAATTCTTTCTTTTAATACATTATATTCATTGCCGATATAATGTAATTCATTATTTAATATTTGGCGATGTTCTATTAAATCCATTAAACAAAATTTGTTTGAACATCCTTCACAAAGATATTTTATTTTATCTTTATTGTATGTAAAGTTTTCAGTAATATTACAAGATCTAGAATGTAAAAAAAAATATGTCGATTTTATTTTTTCAAAAGGAAGAATAAGTCGATGCATTTTCTGCTATTTATACGCGTTTTTGGTCCCAGAATCACATTGATGTATCTGAGATGACAAAAGAAATAAATGATCATTTGAATAAAACTAATTTCAATAGAAGAAAATATATCGAAGAGCAGATGGTAAGCGAATAATGATGCGCAGCATCTTGGAGAGTAATCATTCTTTATTGTATTTTTTATCTTTTTTTCAATGTAATAACTTCTAATACGAATAATATGGCACACAAAAAAAGATAAAAAAAATGAATAATAGTATACTGTTGTATCTAAAATAGCTCTTGTCAAATGATTAAAAAAAATGAATGCCCTCCAAATTAACACTAGCGAGTCATTAAAATAAGTGTTCGTGGTTGTGTCTAAGAGATGTGAGTTTCATTTTAATATCTGCATATGTACAAAAGTACACCGACAACCATGCTCACATTCACAAACACTAGCTCGAATAAATCGCTAAAGTGTTCATTTTCAGATTATTAGCATTTTTATGATTTAACAAGAGCTTTTTTCGATACAACAGTATACTATTATTCATTTTTTTAACTTTTTTTTTCGCATACATTATCTTTTTTTTTGTGTCTCATATTATACGTATTAGAAGGTATTACATTGAAAAAAAGATAAAAAATATAATAAAGAATGATTACTCTCCAAGATGCTGCGTATCATTATTCACTTACCATCTGGTCTTCGATATATTTTCTTCTATTGAAATTAGTTTTATTCAAATGATCATTTATATCTCATTGTTATTTCTGATAGATCAATGTGATTCTGGGACTAAAAACGCGTATAAACAGGAGAAAATACATCTTGAGAGTGGGTAGTATAACGGGGAAAAGAATGCTGTATAGGTAATACTTTATTAAGTTAAGACCTTGGCGTTATAAAATATTGTGTCTGAACATGGTAGAGTTTTTTGTGCTAGGTAAGAAAAAGAAGGGGCACCAAACAGGCTGTTTAAAGTAACGAAAAGAGAGAAAAAGAACTGTATCTAACCATTACTATGGTTTATTTTTTCTGTTCCAATAAGAAGAATAATTCATATGTATTGAATAAATAAATGATTTCTCGAAATATTAATATACTGTAGAACAGATTGGTATGTTAACATGAATAGAAAACACTCCTCAACTTTATTCAATGAAATGAAATGAGATGAAATGAGCATATACATATAGTGCAAGGGGATAACAGCAGACTTCAAGATTTCAAGACTTCAAGAGACTTCACCAATAGAGACTTCAATTTTTCGAAAAACTTCAAAAGACTTCAAAAGATTTCAGGAGACTTCGATAGACTTCTAAACACTACAAGGAACTTCAATGGACTTCATAGATTTCAAGAGACTTCAAGCGATTTCAAGACTTCAAAAGACTTCCAAAACTTCCAAGACTTCGTGAGACTTCAGGCATATAGTCTCTGTTGTATACCCCTTCATATAGTGTCATTAACGAGATGAACAATGAAAAGGTAAGATATAATGATTGTGGATGTATATATCTAGTTGTTTGTGTAGTTTAGAAGGGTCAGTATGTGTGATATAATGTCAAATGATATTAATTTTCTACAAATTAGTTTGCTATTATGAAAGATAATTTTGGTGCAAAATCATATTCCCCATCATATGAATAGATCGATATGTATATCGATTCTTTTAGATCATAGGTGCTTATTTATTAGGGTGTGGGTGGATGTGTTAATTATAAATAAATATAATACCTACAGTCACACCCACTTCTTGTATAAATGTATTGCTGACGCCATTGAAATGCAAACGAAGCCTGTTTTATATGTAAAAAGCGTGCAATACGACGTCATTTGCTGATATCAGTGCATTACAAGATAAAAAAAGATTTTGTTTATCGTCCCACATTCTAAGCACATACACGGTTTTTTTTCGTTTCTCTTAATTTCTTTTACTTATATTTCTTATTATTAGTGCACACAGCAAATGTTTCTTACACTATTTTTACTTGTAATTCTTCTAATTCTCTATCATCAAATTCGTTCATTTCGTTACTTTTCCTCGCGCTCAGTTCCTGGTCCTCATACTTCACTCTTCTTTGGTAATCTACGTCAACTATGGAACTGCCAAAGTATTAGTCGACAACTTCAACTTTGGACCAACAAATTTGGACCAATCTACGGTCTCTACGAAGGTGCTCGTCAACGGGTTTGGATTGTCAGTGATGTGAAATTTCTAGAGGATGTATTTATTAAACAATATTCACACTTTACATCACGTAAACCAATTGCAATTTTTCTTAATCCAAATGAAAAGTATCCAAGTCTGTTGAATGCAAAAACCGAGAAGTGGAAACGCCAGAGAAAAGTAATGAATACAATATTTTCAACAATTAAATTAAAGGTGAGCTCATAGGTGCTTTAGAGTTAACTTCGGAGCAAGGTTAAAGATCTAAGTAAATCGCAAGATGTATCAAAATACCATTGAGCTTTTTATGGATTCAGAAACTTTCTCCAAAACTTCTCCTCTTGTATTTTATAATTTAGACTCTCGCGATGGGCTTCTAATGTAGGATAGGCTTCCATCATAGACTGAGGATATATTGAATTCTTGGGTCTATACACGAAAAATTGAAAACGAAACTGCGCACAAACAAATGTTGAACTGCGTTTATTACATGACAATCAACTAGATTCTCCTCTTGACTTGAAAAACTGTAATAGAAGTTGATTTCTATTTTTCTAGGATCTATTTCCCTACATGAATTCCTGTGTCACTCATTTCCTCTTCAAACTTTCTACAACCGGCTCTTCTGATATCAATATCTATACTTTCTACAAACGCCTTACATTTGATATAATTTGTTCCTGTTGTTATGGTTTGGATACGTCTTCCGAAGAATATTATCAAAAAGTTGAAGAGATCTTTGCAATTGATGTTACACAATCTCTATGGGTAAAATTAACTTGTTTACTTGGTTCGACGTCATTTCTCTCACAATTGATTGAAAAACTGTACAGATCACAAGATGATTTCAAACGTTTTTTGAATGGAAAACAGAATTTTTTTCAATTTGGTGAATTTCCAAGATATTGGATCAGAGAAAAAGTTCGAGAAATTGTTGATCTAGGAATAAAAAGTCGTGACGATGATGAAAAAATTGATTTAGTGCATTTATTATTGAAAGCTACAGATAAGGTAACACATCATGTTTTGAATCTAGTAACTTTGAGGGCTTCGAAACGAAGGTTTCAGACTCAAAGTAATTTTCATAATTCCTTCCCTCTCTTTTCTTTATTTTCAAAGGATGGCTCGATGACTCATGGTGAAATCTTACAAAACGTTTCTGCATTCCTTATCGCTGGCTATGAACCAACAGCAGCAACTATGGCCTATTCCACTTATATCTTAGCGACTCATCCCGAGGAACAGTTAAAGTTACAAATAGAAATCGATTCATATGAAGGCGAAGAAGAGATGAGTTATGATATAGTCATCAAAAAATTTGAATATTTAGATAGGTTTTTAAGAGAAGTGTTACGAATGTACCCGATTGCATTACAACAACTTAGCCGTCAGTGTGAACACGAAACGATGGTTAGAGATGAACATGGAAGAGAATTTAAAATTGAGAAAGGTATACAGAAAGTGAAATTAAAAGACAAAATGTGTTGTGTGGATCAACTATGTATCTCTCTAATCATTTTTCAAATGCAATAGTTGAAAACTATATCTGACGAAAAACATTGAAGTTTTTCGTCCTTTTATCTTAAAATCTGTGATCCATTGATCCGAAAGCTTTATAACAATCTTGACCGAATCGAAGTCTGTATTTTTTCAAAATATTGTTCCCGTTAATTTTGTGAGAGTCTAAAAAGATTAGATCGAGAGAAAAAAAGCGTTTTTTGACGAGGCTCACAGTATTTTCACTCTTTGAGACGACTGAGACAATGTTTTTCAAATAAAAAAATATCTCTCGATTTCGCCAATTTGGTAACAAAATAAATTTCAGCGATGAGAAATGAAACGAGGATCCTTATGGGAGGCACAACTTCAAATTACTTTTAGCTCTTGAATTTTCTATATTTTGTTGTAAAACGATTTATTTTCCATTGAAGACTTTCTTAAGAATTTTACTCAATGTTGCACCAAACATTCATCATTTACACTTCGTCTTCTTCCTCTAATTTTCCTAGATGATATTGTTCAAGCTGATGTCTATTCACTCCACTATTCTTTGGATCTCTGGGGACCAACTGATCCAGACGTATTCTACCCTGATCGTCATATTACACAAAAATCACAATCCGCTTTCCTCGGATTTGGGTTAGGCCCACGCCAATGTATTGGCATGCGTTTTGCTATGTCAATTATTAAATTAACATTGATACGTTTACTGAAGAAGTATACGGTGGTACATAGTAACAAATTAGAAGAAAATTGGTGTTTACAAGATAAACGTGTTATAACTCCACAGAGCTGTTGGATTCGACTAGAAGCGAGACAATGACGAAACACTTGTTGAGTTTACTGACGTTTCTACAACTTTTATAAAATATATAAACACTAAGTTACTCTGTGATTACCTATCGGAAGTGAATTACATTTCTCGGTTAAAAGAAGGTCTTTCAAGAGAAAACGCGTTTGTATGCATATTTTTGTGGGTGTGAATATAGGTCTAGAAGTGGATACTATATTCACTTCACACCGATTCTCATTCACACCCATACCCTCAGGATGGTTCTTTTCGAGGAAGGAGTGGATGAAAAAATCCAAAATGCAAATATTTCGTTGATTCTATATAATGTGTTAAATAACCTGCTCCGTATCAGTATCTTGGGGATGAGAGTGTAGGTTAAGAGAAGATAGACACCCACATCCCCACTCACGCCCACACTCATCACAACTATACATACACTTAGAATCGAGTAATGTGGATGTGGGTGTGGGTGAGTGAGTGGGTGTCGACTGTTAAGTCTGAAACACCCATACTTACCCACACTCACCCCACACGCACACTATAAAATCAGCTGACATACGTGAGCAAGATTCAATGGTGAAAAGTTTAGCTTCTATCTCGAGTTCTGGAAACACATCTTAGAATGTTTTCTGATGCTTACCTCCTCGACCTTCCTCCTGAAATACTTCAATATAACCTGAAATGAAAATTTTTACCCACTTATGAGCACTTTTACACCGGTATGCATCGATACTTTTTAAAAGATCGTCAGTACGATGCCATATGAGATCGAGGGTGTGAGTATCTTTTCTCTTAACACACATCCATACCCACCCACATATATCTCCTACGTCTTCTATCATCTCTCTCGACATATCTTTCATAATATCATTCCTGACGATGTGTTCTAGATAAGAGACACGTCACCCCGAATCTCTTCTTTATTTCTATTCGAAATAAATATTTAAAAAAAACAAAATATTATTTACAGCAGTTATCTCTTTCTTTTCTTATGTTATCAACTAGCTCTTTGTTGTTTGCATGTAAGGTGAATAACGAAGGCTGTTTCTCCTTCTATAATATAATCATCATTTGTGTATTTCTCTACATTAAATAAAGGATGGTCCATAAGAAATCCGGGGATAAGAAATTTAAATATCTTCACCAGTTCTCGACCAACTGAGCTGGAATTTTTACCAGTGATATGAGCTTACTGGAAGTTTTTTTTTGGTACGAGACAGAACGACAAATCACTGTTCCTATCTAATGGGACGGACATCAAGAAGGATTTTTTTCCACTACGACGGCTCTATAAGATCCAATGAAGAATACTACTATTGTAATTGCATTTTTAAGATTTTATTTGTCTTACCACAAGGAAAATCTTTAAAACCTGATTTTCTTTTCATTTTGTTGAATAAAAACGCAATTACAATAGTAGTACAGTGTTTATTACCTCTTATAGAGCCGCAACAGTTGAAGAAACCTTGTTGATGTCCGTCGAATTAGGTAGGAACAGTGATTTACCAATCTGTCTCGTACGGAAAAACACTTCCAGTGAGCTCATATCGCTAGTAAAAATTTCAGCTCGTTTCGTCGAGAACTGGTGGAGGTATTTAAATTTCTTATCGCCGGGTTACTTATGGCCCATTCTGTACATACAGGTTGGATTTCTTAGACTAGGACAAAGCCATAAGTCACTTCAATCAGATAAGGATGTGAGAGATATTGAGGTCTTGCTTAACACCTAGATTCAAACTCTCACTCTCAGCAGAATCTCCGTAATTTCACCCAGAAAAGGTTTTTTTCTTGGTTTACTATGTTCGCCAATTAGGGTATGAATGTAGGAAGAATATAATATCCATATCGACACATCCTCAAGATTAGCGACAGCATAAGAAATTTCTTCTCGGAGAGGCTCAGCTCATCATAACCCGTTTCCGACACTGCCACCAAATATTATTATAAGTGCTTTAAAAGACTTTCAGGATAGGCTGAGTTCGCCTCTAGTATCACTAATACTCAAGATGGGACGCATACGTTAAACTAGTGAGAGCGCAGAAAATATTTGTTACTTTTCACTAATGTACTTTCATACTTCTCAACTAATTCATATCTCATTTGATCGTATATATCGAGATAGCAAAAAAGCCTGAATAGCATTTTCTCCACGATTCTTTCTCCAATCGTTATTGCTATTTTATTGGATTTTCGACCCCTTTCTGTGTATATGCCCCAAAAGATAATATATCGTGTTTTATTCTAAAACTTTGCTCATATGTAGATCCAATAGTCATTAGAACATCCTGTAGGGATATGGATAAGAAGATTTGTCAATTTGCAAAATGAGGAGTTAGTGATGATACATTCACCGCCCCCCCCTCCACTCCTCCAGCTATGGCAAAGCGATGATTTCATAGTTTCTTAATAAATTTTGCATAATTATGTAGAGATTCTGGCAGAACAATGCTTGGACACACTTATTAAACTGTAATCAACAACAACGTAGATTTCATTGTTACTTACGATAATTGACGAACAACTGAAATATTCAAACATTGCTGGATAAATATGCTTTATTCATTATTAGAAAAATCGACGAAAAATCGTCCTGATACAATTGCTTTATGGTCTAATGATTTTAGTTGCACGTACTTTGAATTAAATGAAAAAGTTAAAATTTTAAGTGCTGGTTTATTAAAACAAGGCTTGCAGAAAGGAGATAGAATTGCATCTTATCTACATAGTAGTCCTGAAGCTATACAATTATATTTTGCCTGCTTTAAAATAGGTGTATCAGTTGTAGTGATTAATCCATTCTTTCGTGAATTTGAAATCAATTTATTAGTTGAAACTGCTCAACCAAAATTATTTATTACAGAAAGAGCATTGTATGAAAATATTAAGAAATTAATTCAGCCATTTTCACCGATCATAAATCATTATTATTTGGTTGATTTTGCATCTACTGATGGATCTAATAATTTATTACCGTTTTTAGATCTTTTGAACACTAATTATACAATAGAAAATATAGGAACTGATGTTGATGTGAAAGGTGATCAAGAAGCAGTAATACAATTGACATCAGGTTCTACAGGTAAATCAAAATGTGTACAAACAAATCACAATCAAAAATTATTCAATGTTAAAGCATTTGAATCATTTAATTTTGACCATAATGATAAATTTTTAGTAATAAGTCCTATGAATACTATGGGAGCTTTAGATTTCCATATTTTACCAGCTATTCAATATGGTGCTACAATTTGTTTTCTATCAACTAACACTACAAATGACCTATACATTAAACAAGTTCCACCGATTTTATATGAACAAAATATTACATATTTGAATTGCATATCATCAACATTACGTAATATAATTAAAGAAATAAACAATTTTACTCAAGGGATATATAGAAAGAATATGTTACGTTATGTTTTTGTTGGTGGTGAAAGATTTCCCGACTTATATTATGAAAATGCAAAAAAATGCTTGGGGATGTATCCACGTGAACTTTATGGAATGACAGAAACAAACGGTCCTTGTGCTATTACAGCTGATAATCCACCGAAATGTGGAAGATTCAAAGCATTAAATGAGACAATAAAATTTCGAATAACAAATGAAAATTGGGAAGATATGCCTCATAACACAAGTGGTGAAATAACAATTTATTCAAAAACAATAATGACTGGCTATTTAAATGATGAGAAGACTACACAACAAGTTATAAAAGACGGATGGCTTAAAAGTGGTGATATGGGATATTTAGAATCAAATGGTACTTTAAATATTGTTGGACGTATAAAACAAATGGTTATATGTAATGGATGTAATGTTAATCTAATTGAATTAGAAGAAACATTACTTGAATGTGATGATGTTCATGAAGTATGTGCAACAAGCGTACCATATATGGAATTTGAAAAACCAGTTGTATTCGTTTCAATTCATTCTTTTTCGTCGAAAAATATTGCCGAAGTTGAACAATATTTATTTTCTTATTTGAAAAAGAAATTAGCTGATTACAAAATACCATTATATATCAGAATATTAGACAAGTTACCAAAAAATACAAATGGAAAAATAGATCGAAAAATGTTAAAAGACAGAGCTTTAGAGGAATCGATACAGGACTAAATGTATAGCTTGGCAATACAATATACTGGGTGTGGATGTGTATTATAAGAAGAGACATTCAACTCACCCTTACTTTGATTTATTTGTTTTATTCACTTACATTTTATACTACACATTATTATATATTAATCTTAATTAATAAATATCTTACACTAAAATAAGAAGAGAATTTAGTTTATTAATGTAAAACTATGCTAATGTTATGAATAGGATTTTAAGAATATTTAGGATAGCGTACAGAATACACATATATTTTGTTTTTTTTGTCAAACATCTAGCAAGAACCAAGTGGAAAAAACTGATCTTTATCAATGTCACATAAATTCGATATACTACATTTTGTTTTCCGATTGCAGCGTCTCGGTTAAAATTCTGATCTTAGCATTCTAATGTTATTGCTAGCGAAAACTTTTCTCGTTATCAGACGAATTACACATTAAAGGTCTCAACGATATAGATATTCATAATTTATACTAACACCACCAACACCCAACTAAGTACCATCCCTGAACAAACTTTTCTCTGAAAATATGTTATTCTGATCTAATATTCGCGGATGGTCGACAAGAACAAGAAAGAAAAAATAATAACTATCAAAAAGAGATTTTTATTGATACCATGACTTTATTTTCAACGTTACACTTTATTATTGCATCTGTTATCGCTAAATTTTTAGTCATTTTACATCAATAGCTACCATGCATCTTTTAAATAAAAATATTTTTT
>CAJNOI010000451.1:0-49624 GCA_905250115.1 Adineta steineri | reverse complement strand
CCTTTTTCAAAAGCAACATTACAATCATCAGGTTTTGTTGATAATGACTCAAGAGATAATTTTATTAAATATCCTATTGATCAACGTCAAAATGAAGGAATTATTAATACAAAACGAGGAAGAATTGAACAAGTTATTTTTCATATTCCACTTGGAAAACAAATTATTGTTTTAGATTTTGCAGATGAAAGAATGCCTGGTGGTAAAAGAATTTTTTTTAGTTTTTTTTTTCTATTAATTATAATCTAATTCATCTCCCAAGGTCTTTTTCTTCGTGGTGCAACAACACAAGAAGAAACAATTTGTTATAATTCTGATTTATATCGTGCATTACTTGATTTAAAATATAATCGTTTTGATGGAGGTTTTATGATTCCAGAATTTGGATGTTTACACATAAAACATGTTCAATTTTTTAAACCACCTGAACATAAAGAAAGTCGTAAAATCGATATTATTGCAGCTGCTTGTTATGATTTAACACGTGAACATGGTTTGTATACACCACCTGAAACCGATGAACAAATTGAAATAAATACAAGAAAAAAATTAGAAACAATTATTGCATCAGCACAAGCAAATACAGAAGGAAATGGAAAAGATACGTATCTTCTTTTAGGTCCCATTGGATGTGGAGCTTTTCAAAATAAAATTGAAAAAATTGCCAAATTATGGGCTGAAATTTTATATAAACCATTAAATGATCAATTAAATACACAACAACGTCATGCTTTTCAACATATTTGGTTTATTAGTGGAACTGATCAAAAATTAAAAGTTTTTGAACAAGCTTTTAATATTGATACCAAACAAAGATTATAACTTTTCCACTCGTCCCTTTTTTTACTTTTTCAAATAAATACATAATTTCTTATTAAATTTATATATATGATTAAAATTCATTCATTCAACTAGTTTTTATGGTTGAAAAAAACATTTATTTTTCTTATTGGAAAGTTATTTTGTTTTCTTAGAGATAAAAGAATAATAAAATGTGTTATTCTATTGAATATAAAAGTACATTCTAACTCATAGATATTCGTATTGATTTTAGTTTTGTATAAGTGTTCTATTAAATACTTATTCAAGTGAATATAGGAAGGATCAAATTAAATAAATACAAATAAAAGAAAATTAATCGATTAGAAATATATGCGCAATATCATACTATTCTATGAGTATCATTAACAACTACGACAAAATATCGATTTATACATTGAAAAAGAAGTTTATTTTATTCAAAAATATATTTTGTATTTTCGAATTCATCTATTTCTTAACGTATATAATGAACAAAACGTATTTTATAATCTCTTATTATATATTTAGATTGATTGAGAATAAAACTAAAATATCAAATGTGTATTGGTATATTTATTTTATTATTAATATTGAAACCAATTGTATGTGTTATTGTGTACGATACTAGTGATGATAATGCACATGGTGTACGTATTGCTGGGAATGATCAGTTCATTGTTTATGGAATGAATCTTGCTATGGGTTTTGACATAAATTTTGCACCATTTGTACCTTTAACAGATTGTGTTTATGTGAATCAAAGTCGTGATTTTTATGTATACAGTTTAGATGTCGTATTTAATAATGATAATAATACATCTGATCAATTATTTACATTTGTACAAATATCTGAACAAATGTCAACACAAAACGTTTATTTTAGTATTATTACTGTCAATAAATCACTTTGCAGTATGTCCTATCTAATCATATCTACTAGATCTATTATCATAATACTTCTTAGTCTATTTTTAGTTATTAGAAGTTCGAATAAACTTTTTATTAGAGAAAGATTAATATATTTTTGTTTTGTGATTGTAGTAAGAAAATAATATTATATAAAATATTTTTTAAATTTTTAGTAAATGGTACTATAAGTACTGTAAGCATTCGTGATACACTCATTTTGAATGGTACACATCAAGAATATATGTTACTCAAAGTTGTTCCTTCTCAAAAATATGCTTGTGTATTTGCTGATTCATTTGCACTCATGTTCGATACTGTTAATAATGAAATTATTGAATTAACAGATTCATATACATTCTTTTCATATCCTTATCCAATTATACCACATGCAATTGATGTTACAGATACATATGTTATTGGAGTTGCATATGCAATCTCATATGTTAATCCAAACATCGCTATAATTATCACATATATTTGTGAACTTCAACCATTTAGATCTATTAATTATATCACTATGGACAGTGACGAATTCTCACAGACTGCTGCGTTAGCTACAACCTATAATATTGCCAATCAAATGTCAATAGCTGTAAATAATGAACGACAAATGGCCGTATTTGGTTTTCCATTGGTCAATGCAGTCTTATTATTAAATATTAATACGACTAGTACAAATACATCTCAATGGAATATAAATATAATGCGTACTGATTATGGACCTCCAAATAGTGGTTTTGGTCAATCAGTTGCTTGGATTGATGATAAAACAGTTGCAATACTTCTTTATTCAATCAATTCTCGTTCTTGGTCTCAATCAGAAGTATGGACATTTGCTGTTGATATACCATTACAAAATCCTCTCTCTGTTTTTCCTAATAATCAACAAATTATAGATTTTGAGTTTTCAGTTACCTTTTTCCAAATGGTTTTATGGTCTAATAACTTATATTTACTAGTTATTTATAATTTTGTTATACTAGTACCATCACAAGCACCTGGTTACCAATCTATATGGTACGATTATGGAGATTTTTATGCTTATATATTTCAGTCAGCACCATGTCCATCTGGTACATATAAAAATGAAACTGGATATGGAATTTGTACAATATGTCCATCTCAAACGAAGAATCCAGGTAATGAACCATCCATAGAATGTAGTTCATGTTTATCCAATTCATTTTGTCCACTTGGTTCTATTGATGATGTTACACTTATTAATTATACATCATATATACAAACATTCGCTTATCCAAATTCACCAGATACAAATAGTTATGATGATATTATTGTACAAAATGTTTTTACTATTGGTCAGTCAGTTCGATGTCTTATTATTGCACCTTTATTTTGGACATCACTTGCTATAGCATTATGTTTTATTATTTGGTTTATTATGACTATGGGAAAAGTATTTAATTGTCAGACAATAGTTCGTCATCGAGATAATGCAAAAAAAATTTTGAAAAATACTGATATTGTAGGAGAAGGTGAACGATGGATTGGTGGATTATCTTCATTTGCTATTGCTGTACTTTTTGGATTTACTTTTTGGTTTGCTGCAGATTATCATCAACTTTATCCAATTGAAACATCAGGTCCCATGCATGCTTCATGTGATACTACTATGCGTAATGCTAATTTTGATAATGCTCTTCAATTACCTTTATCGAATCCTGATGGAAGTCGATGGCCTATTTTTGATATGCTTGATGCACAACCATTTACAATGAGTTTAGATTTAATAAATACAGGTGCAGATTGTGAAAATATTACTATTCAACAGAATAAACCTGGTGTAAAGTATTTAACTCTATCAAATTTATCATGTCTCATTCAACCAGATGATGTAACACTTACTGCTACATTTCCTCTACCAGTACATCAATTAGAAGTACAATTAAATGTATCAGGAATTTATTTTATTGGTGGAATTCGTTTATGTCTTCGTGGTCCTGGTATTATCAATGGTTCCAGTACACTTCAAACACTTGATACATGCACATTATTATTTACTACAAATGAAACATTAGCTCGTACATCAACTGTATCCATTTCACTTATCAAAGTAATTAATCAAACAAGTCCTCTTCAAATAGGTGGTACAACTATCTACAGTGGTCGTTGGGCACCAACAATTGGTGAAATTTCAATTTCAGATAGTTTAGTCTATGAACAAGATGGTGAATATCTTCGATATATTAGTGAACGTACAACATTTACAGTAACTATAAGTGAACAACCATTTTTTCTTCAAAATGATCAACAACCTATTATTCGAACATCTGAACTTGCTTTTCATACTCTTTTATTTTGTACACTTATTATTGAATTGTTTGCTATGGCATTTCTATTATTTAAACTTATTGGTAAACCACTCATTCATTTATTTCTTCGTTGTCGAAACAAAAAAACAAAAGATAAACATAAACAAAAAAACATACATGACACAAAGAAACGTCAATCATCATTAGTATTATCTACGATCGAACTTCGTCATTTATTTCGTCATTATAATCAAAATCAAAAGAAACAACGACGTCAACAAAAACAAAAACAAAAAGAAGAGAAAGATATTGTTTATTCAATTCCTTATATATCATCTGATCTTCCACATAGAAATGATGAGATATATTGGGATCGAACAAAAATCTAATCAAATCATTGTAAATATTACAATTGGTAGATAGAAATGTGAAGAACATAATAATACGTTAATAGATACTATTATCAATTAAAATATTCATTTTCATTTAATCAATATATATATATCGAAATACTTATTTAAAATGCAATAAAATATCTCTAAATCATAGTAGAATTCATAATAAATATTTCTACTAGAATATTTTATTAATAGGAAGAAAAAGGTAATCTAAAGATTATTATAAAATGACGATAAATGATAATTGACTAGAAAAAGAAGAGAGAAGAATAAAATAAATTATTTTTTGTTTGGTACTGTTTCATCCATTTTCTTTGCTGCTTTTTCAGTATCTTTACTAGTTGGTTGTTGTGATTGTTGATGATCGGGATGCATTGATCCTGTTTCTTGTAATCTAACATGCCATGAAAGTGCTTGTTTTAAATCATGTGGTGTATGTTGAGCAAATGAAACACGTTGTGCATGTTGAAAATAATCATTTAATTGATCTTTATACATTGGATGAACACATTTATCAATTATTAATTTAGCTCGTTGTTTAGGAGTTTTAGCACGTAAATCAGCTAAACCTTGTTCACTAACCATTACTTGGACTGAATGTTCATTATGATCAACATGAGAAACCATTGGAACAAATGCAGATATTTTTCCACCTTTTGCTATTGATGGAGCCATAAATATTGATATATACTATTTAAATACAATCAAAATTTAATCTAATAGGAAAAAGAAGAAATAACTTACAGCATTTCTTGTAAAATCTCCACTTCCACCAATTCCATTCATCATAGATGAGCCCAGAACATGTGTTGAATTAACATTTCCATAAATATCAGCTTCTAATGCTGTATTCATAGTAATAAGACCCATTCGACGAATAACTTCTGGATTATTCGATATTTCCATTGGACGTAAAATAAATTTTGATTTCAGTTCATTTATTTCTTTAAAAAATCTTATTTGTCCTTGAGCTGAAAATGTTAAGGCTGTTGTTGATGCAAAACGAAGTTTATCACTATCTAATAAATCAAATATGGAATCTTGTATTACTTCGGTATACATTTCAATTGAATTAAAACGTTTATCACGAGCTAAAATAGAAACAAATACATTTTCTTTACAAATTAATTTCTTTTTTTCTTCATTTTCTTACCAATACAAGCTAAAACAGCATTTGCTACATTACCAACACCAGATTGAAATGGAAGTAATTTTTTTGGAATTCCTTTTTATTTATTGAACAAATTTTATTTTAAATAATAAAAAAAGAAAATAAACTTACGTCCGTATTCAACTTCATGAAGAATAAAATCGAGAATATTATTTGCTATTTTAAAACTTGCATCATCAGGTTGTTTAAAACCTTTAATTTGTTAAATTATTTGTTTTAATAAAATGAATTAATTAATAAAATTACCTTTAGATGAATCAAATTTATCTGTTAAAACAATTCCTTTTATGCGTTCAGGATTGACACGAACATATGGTGTACCTAAATTTATATTAGATTCAATTTAATTATTCATTATGAAAGATTTTAGAAAATTCTTAAAATAATAAATCGTGAAAGTTTTTTTCTGAAAAATCGATAGAAGAGATTGATTTTGTTATTTAAAAAAACTAAAATAAACAAACCAATTCTATCATCAACATAATCAATATTAATTGGTCTTCCAGTATGTAATTCGGGTAAATAAATATCATGAAGTCCTTTCATTTCTAATGGATGTGCTTGATTTAATTCAATATAAATATCTTTAGCTAAACTTAAATAAGTTCCACTCATTCCACTTGAATTCGTTAAATAAATTCTTCCATCTGGTGTAACATCACAAGCTTCAATAACAGCAACATCAATTGGTGGAAAAATTCCTTCTCTAATATATCTTCCAACATGACTTAAATGCATATCAATAAAATTTAATTTTCCTTCATTAATTAATTTTCGAAGATCAGGATGTGATTGATAAGGTATTCGTAATTTCATTCGACCTGTTCGCGCTAGAACACCATCAAGTTCATCACCAGTTGATGCACCAGTATATAAATTAATGGAAAAATTTTCTGGATTTTTAGAATTTTTAATTCTTTGAGCAAAAGCACTTGGTATGACTTTTGGATAACCAGCTGGTGTAAAACCAGATGCTCCAATTGTTATCTGTTCAGGAAATTTCTGTGCAACATCTTCAGCTGACATTAATTTTGATTTAATAAATGAATTTATTCGAGATTCACTGGAATAACATCGAAATGGAATATTTAGAATATGTTTACGAATATACATTGCTCTTTTTTTAAAAAAGATTTATTTATCTAAAATAACAAATATTATCTTAGGAAATTTCTATTTGTATTTTTTTTGATTAGTTGAATCATTTAATATTACCTGTTCATAAGATATTATTTTATTTATATTCTAAGACAATACAAAATGAACAAGATTTTATTCATCCAGTCAATGGTATGATTGAATCAATGATGACCTCATACATTTTGCATGTTGTTTCAGACAGGACTATCATGTAAAATTCACTTCCCTTCGATAATATTCATCATCGTACACTCTTTGTACGAGAAATAACTTATTCAATCAAAATAAAATATATATAGATCATTAATTTGATATTGTGTTTCTAACATCATACTTTTGCGCACCATTATTCTCCGTGCATTGAACAGGTATGCACATCATTTTGAGGAAACAGAACTCAAAATATTGTGAATGTACAATCCATTTTTTCTAAGATTCTTTCATAAAATCTATTTCTATCTTAATTAATGTAAGAATAAATTATAATAAAATCATTATTTCTTTTAAATATTTGTACCGCATAGATTTTGATTATCAACTATTTTCTCGCACAATTATCTGAGGCAAGTTACGGGCGATAAACGAAAAAGAATAAAATATATTATGTTACATTCGATCGTTATTTAATATGATTATAAAAGATTTATATTAATCCTTTGTAAAATAATGCTAATAATGGAAAATCTTTGAAAAATACAAAATTTTGCATGTTTAGCTATGGATCGAACTTACTTCGAATTAAACATCATAAAATAAATGATTTTAAACTATTTTCAAAATAAAAAAAAAGGATCTTTACCATCAATTTATTCACTTTGGTTTTGTACAACATATCAAATTCTCAATTGTTTTTCATGAAAACTAATCATTATTTGAATAATATTTATGAACTATCTTAAATAAGAAAAAAAAACGAGAGAAATATTGTTTTTTTTCGTGAGAATTATTCTGTTTCGTGTTAGATAAAACTAATCTGATTGGTTTTAGGAAAAAGCCATTGATATATAATTATATTTTCTCTACAAAAACTAAATACTAAAATATTTTACTTGTTTATTCTACGGATTTGATTTTAATCAAATATGATTTGAGAAAAAAAATTCTTCTTTACTTTTATGATTAATATAAAACAATAGAGAATCGACCAATGACATCTATCATAATTCTGTCAGCTGTAATTAAATATAGAATAGAAGTTTGTTTCTTGAATATTATCTATTATTTTAATATTAAACGAAAATTTTTTTATATAAACTAACAAAATATTTTGCATATAAAAGAAGTTTTTATTCTAGATAAAATCAAAAGAAACAATTAGAAAGTGGTAGACAATATCTCACATATATTTCAAAATTCTTTTTATTATATTGAAATAAATCCATTATTATGCTCTAGTTAAGATAACACACTGTAATTACTCAACGAATATCAATAAACGTTTCACACAATGATGTGAAAAATACACATATGTTTGAATAGTTAGGTCTTTCGTCGAAAACTAAAAAATGACTGTTCTCTTTTCGTCGAAAATGTGTTCTAATTAATTGATAGAAGATTGATTATACAGATGAATGACATGTATTTTTTTCCACTAAGTAGAAGTAGCATCATAACGAATAGAAACTTTTTATCAAAAAATAATTTATTATATAAGTTCAAGCACAAAAAAAGCAAACTATCAACAAAAAACTATGTATCACAAAAAAAATTTATATTTTTTTATTCCTATTATTTGATGTATAAAATTTCATTAATGAATTAATCGAAGTTCATTTATATGATCTATTGGTAACTGTAACGATTTCTAACATAACAGGCATCATTTAAGAGTTATAATGTATGTGTATATTTATTTCGAATATCAATAGCGTCAACTAGGCCATGAGTAATAAATCGCATACTGATAAAAAATACAAAGTTTAAGTGCAAGTTCGAAATATAATAAAGGTTTTAGATCACATCATACATACAAGATAAAAATTCGAACTTATCAAGCGATTTCTACATGCAAAACATGGGGTTTGCTAAATCAATTAAATTTGATAAGAATGCGAATATTTTGCTCAAGATTAACTCTTTTATTTATTTCGATCAAATCTGTATTCTTATTTATAGTTATGATTTTGTTATTAAATAAATATTTCTTTTTTTATATAATTTCTTTTTGATTATCAATTGAAATATAAAGCAGAAAAATATTTTATTAAAAGAATAAAACGAGTACATTATGAATTACTTCGAAGGAATAAGATGAGCCGGTCTTTCTGACCAATCAATACTTCGTCCATGTTCTTCACTTTTAAGAAAATCTTGAGCAAATTCTAGAAGAGATGAATATTTAACATCATAATAAATAATTTCATTTGAATTGGGAGTATTTTGATATTCTCGATCAATAAAAACAAATTTTGTATGAACATCTTGAATATCTTTAAAATTTCTTTTTAAATCATCAACAAATACAATTGGATGTAGATCTTCAATAATTTGTTTTTTTGGATTTTTCTTATAATCACTATGACCATAACCTGTACCAATAACTTTATCAATAGGAAAACCATGTAAACGAAAATTTTCTAATCGATGTTCAACATATTCTGCAGGCATTGCTGAAACACAAACTAATTCATAACCAGCTTCATGTAATAAAAGACATGCTTCTAATGCTCCATCATACATTGGCATTGTTTTCCAAGCATGTTCCCTCCATACTTCCTCAAATTGATTATCTTCTTCATCAGTAAATTTAACACCATACATTTCTCTCACCTATACAAATTATACACATTGATTATTTATGTATTTAGCAAAATATTTAATTAAACTTACATGATAAGCTTTTGGTGAAACAACTGATAATTGTTTTCCAAATGTTTTTTCATAGATTTTACCAAAAGTTGCATGATAATCCAAAAGAACTCCATCACAATCAAGAGCGATGACTGGTTTTTTATTTGTAGTTGAATGTTCTGCCATTTTTCAATATTCATATAAAAGTCGAATGATAAATATTTATATAGTTTCCATTTCTGCCACGTGGTGAAATACGATAATGTCATTGGGTAAATTTTGCGCAATTACACTGACGTGTTAGTATTTACATATTATTAAAAGAATGGAATAATATCAGTTCTATTCATTTGTATGTTTATTGCTTGCGTGGACTTTCTATTTAAAATGTTAAAATTGTATTTGTTGCGTATATAAGAGACTGCACGATCAAAAATGCAGATATTTAAGATGGGAAAAAAGAATACTTCCCAGAAAAAAAACTGATTTAATTATCTCAAGAAACAACACAAAAATATGTTTCTTCTATCAAACGAAAATAATATCCGATATTTTATTTATTTTTATAATTCAAATTCAACAAGATATTTAAGTATTATCGATAACGTGTCTCAACTTTATAATAAGTTGTTATAAACGAATTTTATTATATCGTCAAGTCTTGATAAATAATTGAATTTTTTATCTATATCCTACACTGTCGTTAATAAACTTTATATCAGTCTTTAATGAATTCGACTGAAAATAGCATGATAAATACAATATTTAGTTATTTGGATTATATAAGAGTATTTATTTTTTGCAAAGAAATCAATACGTAGTCTTTTACAGTCAAACAACAGGATTATATTATAGTATCAATTACAAAAGCGAAAGAACTGTCTTACATCCGCTATTTGATATAACAGCGAAGAGAACAAAGAACATGAAGCTTATCAAAAGCAACTAGTTATTGATTAAAACTATCATTTTGTTAATATAAGATCAACTCTTAATAAAGAAAATATCGTAGAAAAGAACTTGATTATGACTTTCTCAAATTTGATATTTGCAAAACTTCAATGATTTTCTAACATTCGAAAACCTTTCCAAAAACTCGAAAAAGGTTTCCGAGCTGATTTGAATTTTTTCGGGAGCGGATATTTTTATACGTAATGAATCATTACTAGGATTTGAAAAAATATAAATAATCATGAAAAACGATCAGAAAAATTCCATGAAATGATTTCTGGTGTTTATAAAATGTTTATATAATCTGGTTTCTGTGACAGTTATATATGATTATTATATTGATTTATTGTAGCCATTTTAATGTTGTTTTATTTGCCTGAATATGTACAAGACGATTAGTTCTGAATTTTTTCTCCTTTTTGCGTCTTCCACCGTTTTCTCTGTTTATTTCTTTCGTTCTATTTTTTCACTTAATTTTTTCATTCTTTATGATTTGCTTATACATGCGGAGTTGTGTATATTTCTCTTGTACTGTTTAAACAAACTTTTGTATTTAACTATATCCTCCACACTGTAATTTTTTTTTAGTTCTATTTTGTAAAAAATCGACCTTGAATAAAGTAAAACTTTTTTTATTTATTCATCGAGTTTCAAAAGTAAAATTGATGCCTACATTTTGATAAACAGTCATCTATTTTAAATTAGTATGTTTTTACGGACAGCTTCTACACAGGTGATATTTTAATATCACAGATCAATGACACTGAATCTATCGATGTCCAAAATGTGGAACTGTTGATGTTGCCACTCACACCACACATTTCTATTCATAATATATCTATTTCTACTATTTTTTTTTGTAGATCAAAATTCTATTTGTTTAAATGGTAGAAGTACTTGTGAAAAAAGAGTCAAATGATAAATCACGATTTTATTGTAAAAAAACATTTCATTTTGTGATAATTTCGGCTACTATGGGTGCAATTATGTTCTCCTTGATTTTCAGTAACTCTCTTAAATCAAATCTATTATTTTTACAAAATAGCAACATATTAAATGTTAACAGAGCAACACTCAGTTTTGCGAAAAAGAACATATTCAGTAATCAAATAGCAATATCCTATTTACGGCGACAAAAACATCAATATTCCTCTAAATTTCACTGTACCGGGGCTGGAAACGATATTAATGAATGGGAATATCGTCTTTGTATATTTAAAAATACATGCTATAACAAAGATACTGGTCGATTTGAGTATTTTCGATTAGCTCAAAGTAAACCAAAACCAATTTTTTATGACTCAGCTAAAGGTATGTTATATCAGTTCAGTACAAATAATAATAAAACTGGATTTGTATCACTTTCGATGGGTGGAGGGACACCATTTACACCAGTTATTGTAGATATAACATATCCAACAAAACACTTCACAAGACTTCATCAATTACATAGTCTTTTCAAAACTCGTTTTGCTCCTGTCAATATTGGACATGGATTGTGGGAAGAGTTTGGATCTATCTCATATTCGATGGAACGAATGAATATAGCTGATCGGAAATTAGTTATTATGCATTTAAATAAAACAGCAAATACAACTCTATTCCGCACATATTATCAATATGTAATAGGTGCATTAACAGATAATCCTATGGTAGAATTTGAGGCATATATGAAATCTTTCAATACAAAATATGTATGTTTTGATAATTTACTTGTTGGAGGACACATGATTATTTTCGAAATAATACAAATAAAAGAAAATCATGGACGTGAAGCACTTTTCTATAATTGGAGATCAAAAATTATAAAATATAATGGATTTGACCCTAATTTTATTCCGAAAAAGCATCATATTATCATTACTAATAAATCACATTCTGTAAACATGCGTTCTGGTTCAAAAAGACATCGTGCAATTGTGAACTTGAAAGAAGTAGAAACATTCATTAGAACTACTTATCCGAATATATCTACTGAGGTAATTGAATGGCATACTATTCCATTTGATAAACAGATTGAGAAACTATTACATACAACTATTTTAATTACATCATGTGGTGGTGTATCATTAACACTACCGATGCTACCACATGGTGCACATGCAATAGTAATGGATTATTATGTTACTGATCCACTGCAAGGTTTTAATATGGGTGAAAGTGGTACAATGGATGGTGCATTCTTAAATCATATTTCTCATGTTCGAAAACAATATTATCAGATCTATGGACGAAAGGAATATGAGTTTGATTATGCAAGAGGTGGTGATGCCCGAAACCAAGCATCTATTATTGTAAATATGGCACGTTTAAAATTACTAATTGATAAAGCTTTAGAAGAAATGGAACTTTAGAAAATTTGCTTGATATTGATGATATAAGAGATTATATTTTATTGAATAGATTCGAGCCGGGTTTAGTTTTTCTACAGAATTTGATCTCAAGATACTCGTTGTCACAAAGAATAAACTTCTAGTATAAATGCACTAACTGATCTTTTCTTGTACATTAAGATGATAAATTGAAGTTCGGGTCTAGCTGTATTACAATGTGTAGTACATATTATGTGCTAGATAAGGATATATGTCGTCAGAAGTAACCAGTACAGAAGATAGCGTTGATTTACTCGGTAAAGTGAGTTTTTTGAATACTTACAAACACATAAACTTAGGAAACGATCCAAAAATCTTCAATAATAATCAACCACCAACACACTCACACTGGAAATAATCGTATCATTATCTATTACCTCCTATTAAACTCATGCTTTATTGTCTCTAAAATATCGATGAGATCTTACATAATATAGATTATCAAACTTCAAAAATAAATCAAATTAGTTATAACATCTATTTTTCTCGTCTTATATGTCGCTTATTAATAGAAAAAGAAAAATATTTAAGTAGTATTTTTATTTTTAAAAATAGTCATCAAATAATATCTTATAATAGTGAAAATAATTAAAATAAAAAATAATTTTTAATCATCAAATGGATTAAAATTGGAATCATCAACTGCTTGTTGAAGAGGTGTAAATAATTTTTTTGTTTTTAAATCATTCCATTTCGTCCAAATCCAATCGGAATTTTTCTGTGGTTCCATACATTTTAATGTTGAATCATCTTGAACAATTGTTTTCATAAAAAGTGTAACATAATGTTTTGGTCCACCATCTTCTTTAGAAAAAATTGTATTTGTAACATGTACTAATTTAAATGATGAACAATCAAGATTTGTTTCTTCTTTTAATTCTCGTTTTGCACATTCATCAAATGATTCACCATATTCAAGATGACCACCAGGTAATTGATATCCACCTTTACCATGACTTGATAAACGTTCAGATATAAGTACACTTTGAGGATAACGACTAGGATAAACAGCAATGACAGCAATACCTACAAAAGGACGTAACGATAAAGACATTTTTGATATTCAAATGATATAGAATAATTTAATTATAGGAACGAATAAAATAGATAAGTAATAGATAGCGACACAGATGTCTATACCCGTACAGTTTTAAAATATGTAAATGTATTGTTCGGTAATAAAATATAGTATAAGTACAAAATTAATTAATTTTATGTCAAGGTCACTGAAATCTTGATAGATGAATAAATAAACTCATTTATTTGCATGTTAAGAAAATGAGTGAAAAGACTATAATTATTATTTGATAAAAGAAAAGAAATATTTTTCTCAAAATTATATGTTGATAGCAGACGACAATTGATAGTTTTCGTGGAAGCTATTAAACGCTATTAAGTTCTTTTTATATTTACCGAGAAAATATTTTTGAATATTTATAAAATTTATTCTCTTAAATGTCATACTTAAAATAAAGAAAAAACAAATAAATTGTTTTCAAAATTTATATAAGAAAAAATATTTCCCTAGAATTGTTATCATTTTATATATTATTTTATTTGAAGAAAAACTTCAAAAACAATAATGTTACAAAAATTATTTTTCTTAATTTTATTTTTTGTTATAACTTGTGAAGGATTTATGAATATTGATCAATTTATGATAACTAATCAAACAAAAAATCGTTTAAGTTTAACATGTCAATATAATGATTACAATAATGTTTATAATGTTACTAATTGTGAATATTGTGTTTATCAATCTTTTAGTAATGGTTCAGTTTCATCAATTAATAATGATTGTATTCAAATAACAAATACATATAAAAGTATTTCAGAGAGATGTCAAGGATTTTCTGATAAAACTGATGTTGGTTATGGAATTTGTTCACCACTTTCATATGAAACATTTAATATATCAACACTTTGTATTTGTGCTACAGATTTTTGTAATACAGATATTGATTCATGTCAATCTTCTGTTCAAAGTCAAACTCAATCAAATTCTTTACCATCTGTTTTACCTTCATTTCTTCCTCAATTAGAAACATCAATTTCATGTATGGATTCAAAAATTTCTGTAAGTGAATCGTTAAGTGTAAGTTATCATTGTATAATGTATCAAAATGAAAGTCCTTATATTAATTTAACAAAATGTAATGATTATGTTATTAACAATACAGTTTTATGTCTCATCTTTCTTGATGGAGATCAATCTGAATCAATAGCATTGACGGGTGATGACTATGGATTCTTCTTAGTTGAAGAAATTATGTCTATTTATTCTGAACAAGGTTCAAATATTGAACAATATTATAATGAAAGTTCATCATATTTTTATATATTTTCAAATGCAACAAATCCAACTGATAATTCTACTGTTATTCAGCAAGTTTGTTTTTGTGCTCAAGATAATTGTAATTCTAATTTAACGAATTGTCTTAATGCAAATCGATCATTAACAGTGACAAATAATGGAATAAGTAAATAAATTCATTTAATATAAACACTTTTTATTTTTTTTACCTTTAATTTATTTTTAGAAAATATCAACAATAATATATTTTATATTATTTCAATTTATTTTATTATTCAATTTTTCAAATTAATTATTTAAAAGAAAAAAAAAGAAAAAACTGAATTGTATTTATGTTGTGAAAATATTTATTTTATTCTTATTTAAATCATTTCGTACTTATTTATTCTTATTCTATGTTTTTATTTATATTAATGACAATAAATATCTCATATATGTTTTATTCTTCATAATCAAATAATATATTTTTCAATTAATTATAAATATAAAGTTGAAATAAAGAATAAAGATACATATTTTCATGCAATAAGCACATATCAAATACCCAGCATAACAACAGAATACATTTATCAATGCTCTTTCTTATCATCATCATGTCTATATGCCATATCATCAAAAAAAAAGAAACATACAAGAAACGATATATACGAAAAACATTATTCTATATTATAGTTAACTATATAATATCATAATTTTATGTGAGCTAGTCCAAGAAAATCAAAAAGTACATTTTGATAGAAAAAAGAATCTTTATTGTTTGTTTTATATTTATTTTATAACGATAAAGATGTTATTTATCTTTGTTTTTAAAGAGGATTTTGTTTATTTAAATTGAGGATGAGCGGTTTGTTCTCATTTTCTTTTCATTTTCTCATACGCATTGAAGTAATTTTATTAATTATTTTATATCTATCGACGTCTCATTGTATTGAAAAGACAAGCTATGTTATGTTTGTATTCTTTTTTATTTTTGCTTGTGTTGTCAGTATTATGCATTTGATTCGAAACTAACAAACTATAATTATAAAATCTACTTCTATTTCTTTTTTTGTGAAAATACTTGATTTTGAATTTTTTCCATTTATATTCGTACTCGAATTAGGCAGTTATTGCCTTCTATATAGTGCAGAGAAAATTTGAAAATATTTTTCAAAAATACAAATTTTCTTGAACAAAAGAAAAAACTATCCACTAAGAGATGAAAGTTCACTATCATCTGTTATCATAATTTTGATCTTGCGACAACTGTATTTGAATGGATCGGCCTCTGTTGATTGATAATCAACTCCATGTTGACATGGTTCGATTTGAATGATTTTTTTTGCCATTAGAATGTTGATAGATGTGTAAAAATATGCCTTGACAAAATCTTCGAGAATCGTTTTGTTCTTCTGTTTCGACAATAATATGGCTTTCGGATAAACACCCAGTTGTATCACATAGATGAGATGCTAAAAATGAGAAAATACAGGTTAAATTTTATGAAAAATTATATGTACTCACCTCGGTAACCTGTTTTCTTGGTAGAAAGTAGTGGTAGTTTATCTAATTTTGAACGAAGCACAATGTGATGAGAAAAAATTGATGATTCCATTGGTTTCTTGTCTTTGGTGAACCATAACATCGCATCCATTTAGTTAAATAATCACCTAAAAAGAAAAATAACTGCCAATTAATCAATAAGATAAACAATTACTCACCGTCTTGGTCACGAATACTTTCCCAGAGTTCGAAGCTCAGCCAGATCGATAAATGGAAAGATGTGTTCTTTGTTGATAAAAAAATCACAACTGGTAGACTTATAAATCTGGTTTATAAAAAGTTTCGCGTCGTCTTTGATTAGTTTGTTGAGAAATTCGTGTGTGTTTGGTTGCTTGCTGATAATAGCTGGTCTGACGGTCGTCTGTTTTGTTTTTGATCTTGTGTTTACTGCCATTGTGTGTAAGTTTTGAATGGGAACCGGAACGATGAGCACAAGAATACTTACGCAGACAAGTATCTGAGTGTGGGTGAGGGCGCTGGCCCGGAAAAGATGACATCGATAAATTCCTGTATCCATGTTGATTTGTATTTGCCTCGGCTTTCTTTGTTTTCGTCGATATTATGGACCTAAACACTCATGTGCTCATCGTTCCCTGACCCATCGACGTATATATATCTAGAAATAAGAACAAAAATACATATTACCCAAAAATTCTGCGCACATGCAAATAACCCAAGAATCTTGTTATGTTTATATAACTCAACAATGTATTTATGACGTAAAGAGAAAAAGAAAGAGAACGGCGTATCATGGTTGAAGGTGATAACAAGAACACTCATACTTTCCTGTAATATATATATGTAACGAAATATTTCTTTGATAAAAATACTGTTGTCGTTTCTAATTCACAAAATGAAATATACGTTACGAGTTTCATAATATTTATTTAGATTGATTAAATAATAAACACATACAATAGCTGATAAGTTAATACCACTACAAAGAATAATATAAAATAAAATAAATAAATATAAATACACATGACTGTTGTAAAAAGAAGATAATGTTCTTACCAGTCTTCTATATAAAATGCTCCGACTTACACACTAAAATTATGCTCCTCGTATTACTCTTCGACTCCTCCTTTTATATCCACGTTATCTCTCCCACACACATTCTTTTTCTTTACTCTTCCATTTTCTTATATAAGATAGAAGGTTATCGTTTACTAACCATAGACACAAGGATATATATATTTATATCATCACTTACTCATAGAAGACCGAGGTCTACTTTTATTATATCTGCACTATGAGTCAAGGCTGATCTAAAAATGAGATAACGTAGATATGTGAATATGAAAAAGGTATAATAAGGTAACGAGGATATGTGAATATGAAGGGAGTATAATCTATTGATACAATATATATATATATATATATAACAGTTTGCACATTTTTAATATCATTCATCAAACAATTCTACTCACTCAGTACTTCCACTTAATAAGTAAGTTTCGATTCTTATTTTCGTTTTTGTCTTATTTTGCTTTCTTTTCATATCATATTCTAGAATAGAATTTCATTCATGGCATCAAACAATTCTTACTGAACCACCGATACCAAAACAATATGTACTAACTTTGCCCTGCTGGAAGACCACGGACAGAGAAATGCATTTCACTTCAATGCCCATCACCCTCCATACAGTCGAGGGAATAAATTTATAAGAACAGTCATTTTGAAGAGGAATATTACCAAAGAAAGGAAGATTAAGGTCTTATACAATAAAACAGTTGATCGTATGGTAAGTATTAATCTGAGATTTGTTTTGTTATTAGTAATCACCCTCACAAAATTCTTCAAATCAGATGATTTGATAATAGTAAGACCGAATATTGTTCACTCAACTTCTGGACTTATTTCACAATATAAACCAGATTATAGACCAGCAAACAAAATTATCACATTTCCGACAGTCATCCCAATGGTAGCAGATATGTGTTATTTAATTCCAATTTCTATTGGTATGGGTAGCGCAGCTATCCTTAGATGTCGTGAATATGATTCAAACAATAATGAACTTAAAGAATAAACTGGAGACAATAAAAGAATCATATTCAACACTTCAGAAAGCTCAAATTCTACATGTTACAGAAGGCGAATTCAAACTAGCTATGGAAGTGAACAATACACAACAAGCTAGTAATCGAACAATGCGGCTTGTCAATAAATATTCGGATACAATACGAAATCATCACGAAGCTCTAAGAAGAGTTGGCAAACTTTCAGTTTTAATTAATAATAAACTCAATGCATTTATGCATGCTATAGAAGATCATTTTTTACATATTTCAATTAAAGATATTCTAAGAGGTAAACTTGATTTACATTTCATTCATCATAGTGACATATTTATTTCATTTATTTGTAACAGACGATTATGGAATTTATGGGAATAATAATATTATCTATCATTTTATCAAATATTGATACGTGACGCAGATAAAAAAAACTGCTTTTGTTACCCATTTCGCTTATATTAATTTAATGTCTTACCAATGGGACTGAAAAATTCGCTTCCTACCTTTCAAAAGATCATGACTGATCATTTTCTTCCATTTACCTGGATGATATTATACTTTTTTCTAAATCTTTCGGAGAACATCTTCAACATTTAGAGGCTATTCTCATTGCGTTACGAACGAATAATCTCATTCTTAATCGTCCTAAGTGTGTCATTGCCACTAATCAAATTGATTATCTAGGTCACACTATGAGTAAGCATCGCATCACACATTTACAAGAACGAACCGACACGATTATTGCGATTAAACAAGCAAAAACTCTCGCTTAAGTCAATAAATTCATCGGTCCTTTGAATTGGTATCGAAACTTTCTCCCTCAGTTTGCTACCGTCGCAGCACCAATACACGACGTCACCAATCTAACGAAAGATAAACGACATAAATTTAAATGGCAATACGCTCAATCGAAAGCGTTTCATGAATTACAACCGATGCCTGTTAGTAAGCCGTTATTTCTTAATTATCCGATTGAGAACATTCATTTAATACTCACAACTGACGCTAGTGGTATTGGTATAGGTGGTGTACTAAAACAGAAGGAAAACGGTGAAATTCGCAACTTATACTACCATTATCAAGTAATGACACCATGTGAACGTTAATATAGTACTATACAGAAAGAGGCTCTCGCAATGTACAAGTATTTTACACGTATCCAAATTATCCTATTAGGTCGCGGCATTATTCTACGTAATGATCATTACCTTTTGTGTCATATTATGGAAAAATGAGTACATAATGCACGGGTAAAACGAATTACTAATTTAATTCAAGAATACAATATTGAAAAGGTTATTCATATAGAAGGACGTAAAAATAGTTTTCCTGATTTTCGTAATTGACTACTGCGACCCTTTAAAACGTACTCTTCGTGAAAATCGATACGTCCTGGTAATAACTGATTATTTCACCCGTCACATTACCACAATAGCATTACCTAATTGCACTGCAGAGACAACTGTTCAAGCCCTATTTACCGAATATTTTTGCAAATATGGAGTACCAGCTGCTATTTCTAGTTATCAAGGATTATATTTTATAAACCAACTGATCATCCTCAAACAAATGACGTAATAGAACGTTTTAACGCTACATTTTTTCCCCAGATTGTAAAACTACGAGATACTCAAGATAATAAGTGGGATAAGTATTTGCAAGCATTTATTTTTACCCACATTTTCAACAGAAATGTGCTCGCGAAAATAACTCATTAAGAAGAAGAACAAATATATTATTAGCTCCTTATATAAAAATAAATCTAGCATGTCGAAGGGAAAGAAAAAAATCAAATTCAAACAACTATGAATAATATTATCGAACGTATCGAAAATCAAGAAATTATTAATACAGCTGAAGGAATATATACAGCTCAAATTGGACTCAACAATATTATTATTTGTATTGAAAAAGTAAGGAAAAAATATCTTTACACGCAATATATTTCTTTTTCTAGAATGATACATCTATTTCTGATCAACAAAATAATAATATTATTAGGGTCTGCTACACTTTGCCGATAATCACTACGTCGAAAGGGTGTGGGGTGTGCGTGTAGGTATCATTGAAATAAAACACCCACATTGACACAAAACTAAACTTCTGAAACGATCAACAAGAACGATTTGCTCGATGCATTTTTTCAATACCAGCAACTTCTGCAAATGTAGAAAGACAACCTTATGGAGCTGGATTAGTTATACTAGAAAGAAGAACCAGTCTAAATCCTGTACAACTGGACAACATCTTATTGATCAAATTAATGAGAAAATACGAACATTTATTTGGATAATAATTATTTTATTTTTGTATATGAACTTTCATTATAAGTACCTATATTCTTGAAATAAGCATTCTCGCATCTATTCAATTTTCTGTTATTGATACTATTCATAGATATTTCTATGCAATGGTACGCCATTCTCATTTCGAATCTTGTTATATAATGTTCTTTGAGTCATAATACATGTATTAGTGAAAAGTTATACATTGTCTGCTGTTTTTTGTATTTATTTAATTAATAATAGTTTACAAAATAGCTATGATATTTAGGATACAGGAATAAATTGAAGAAAGTATGGCTTGAAAGTTTGTCCTGTGCTTACTTCTGGTTGAATAGGACCAGTTGATCCTTTGGGAAAAATTAATAATGGACTATCTTAATTTAGCAATATTGCTCTAATTCTTTTTAGATCAGCTCGAATTCTCGAAGAATCAAGTAGAAAAAGAATTTTTTTACCAACTACAGGACGTAGAACTTCATTTAAAAAACTGCGATGTTTTTCATCGCTACTCTTTTCACATTTAGACGCTCGTATTGTATTACTACATTTGGTGGTACAGTTAAATCTTTCTGCCTCTTTGATTAAACTGATTTTGTTTTCCCTGAAGGATGAGTATGAACTTATCTAATAGTCGACCATCTGCTGAGGTAATAGGTTACGCTTTATAAGAATGTGTTATTTTGCTCTTCTTTTTATCAGAAACTTCTATTATTCTTTAACCAGTGAAAGACAGAGTTCTTGGAGGAACACATTCTTGTTGAAACGATCAGTAATAGCTATTTAAAATATTAAGCGAAGAATCGGTTGAGATTAAAAGTCTTTTACATTCTACATAATTTTGGGCATCTAAAATAAATATTATATAGACTAATGAAATTTGAAGAACCTTTTAAACTGCAAACTTTTCTAGTTGAGTCTGTTCGTGTTATGAGTTTGTTGTATCTTCTTCGCCAGATTCATATTTACAAAAAGGCAATATCCTAAAATAGCGAAGCTGGCTAGAGGGGATGGATCTATGAAAGTGAGTGTCGGTGTAGGTGAAGGGGTGGACAAGGCTGTCCTGTTCTCATTCCGCTAAAACCATACTCACACATACTCCTCCCCTCCTTTCACACATTCATATCCACCCATATCCTAAACTAACACTTAATATTATGTGTGTTAGATGGCCTGTTCTTTTTAGATTTATTGTTGAATCATTGAAAAAGTAAACAAACAACTATATATATACGTATACAAAACAAAGAAAATAGAAAAGAAAGGAAAGAACAAAAAAGAAGTTTTATATGATCTTGTGCATAGCACAGATCATAACAATGTGGCTTAATTCTTTTTTTTATTAGACTAGGTAACGGTGTAGAATTAAGATCTTTGCGATTGTTGAAATTGATATAGAAAGATTCAAGCCAGCGAATGCCCCTAGCGGCGTAGATGCAACATGTTATGGTAGTTGTTCACACTTGCACCTATCTGTAAGACAGGTTAAAGTTAGTCTTTCCTGATCTAATTTCACCGTATTGGCAGAATAGTAAGAAATAAAATCCATCGCAATCGTTTTGCCCAATGTGTTTGAAGTCGTGATCGCCTGAATAAGTGGTTGTAGTTCGAGTAAAAATGGCAATGCTGCACAATTAAGGCGTACCTCAATGCCATCCTCACCAATAGGATGGAGCAACTTATCCACCGCAATACCTGCAACCTTATAGATATATCTTTCCATTGTTTTGACCGTTTTTAAAAATTGTTCTAGTGGTATTTGGTGAATATCGTTCTCTGATCTATCTTGCGAAGCATAGTTTACGCACGCATCTTTGATTTTTCCCTGCGAGAGCAAAGTTTTAAAAGGAAAATCTGTTGCTCCCAATGCAGGTTGACCTGTCGCATCGATGTACATTTGGAATTCGAGCACTTCGCCATTTTCAAGTTTTAAAAATGCTCCGCCATTATCCGAATGAGGGCTTAATGTGTAATTATCTCCAGCCGCAAGAACATCAAGTATTCTGACCTCGTGCAGCGCAATGATTTTCTCCATGGATTTGTGAGGAACGCAAGAGTAATTATCCATCAATATAAGTTTTAAGCTTTGATTGAAATACTGCAATTCTTCGGCCGAAAAGTATGGACAGGCAGAGACGAACAAATCGTTCATACGTAAAATTGCAAAGCGCCACGGAATTGTTTGCTTCGTTTGATAAGTTCGTCGGGCCTTCGTCAAATCTTCTTTTACATGTGTGAATGTATTGACTAGTATGCGCTCTTCAAAATATTTCGCATAAAATCCTTCAACTGTCAGTTGCTCAAGGTTTATGTTCGCCGCGTAATCAGGATCGCTCAAAATTATTTCCTCTTTAAACAAAGCGAATAGATTTTCCAATAACGGGAAATTTGCCTCAGTTTCCGCCTGAGCACATAACGCGTAGATCTTGCTTTCTTTAAAAACATTCGATGGTACATATGGGTCGGCAACGTAGAAATCCGCTTCAGGTAAAATGCCTTTACGTGAAAATAATGTTAGGTGGAGATCCTTACTATGCTCATTTGGTAGATACTGCATCACGCCTTTTGTAGTGCGTTCGAATCGGCCATGCTTCAATGCCAAATTGATCGCTGTCTCGATACCAGTAAGTCCAGTTCCCAAAATACCTACTGTTCCAGGCTTAATACCGTCCAATTTGGAAATGGGCCAAGGTGACAAATAATAGTTCAGCGTTGTTGAAGTCTCTTGAGGCCATGCATGCCCGGTAGCAATCGCCACCTTGCTGAAGAAGGAGTACTGCTCTGTATTGTTTTGTATATAGCTAATGCGTATACCCTCAGGCAAAACTTCTACATCGTGCACCTGTGTAGATGTCTTAACCTGAATGATATGACCAGTTTTATTACCACGAGCAACCAGTTGGCTTAGTTGGTCGGCAAAGTATTCGCCTACAATAAAACGTGGATAGAAGCTCTGATCAGAAATGTGATCTCGTTTGATATTGAGATTTTGCAATTGAGCATCGCTTCGAGATATTAGCCAAGCTTCTAAGGTTTGGCAGATGGTCGGGATTTCAAGGCTGGAACTATTTGATAGATCATTCAGGGTGCACCCATCTGATCCATAGGGCGTGCCCTTTCCCGGAACGGTGGCCTTTTCAAACACAGTTAGATCGAAATATATGTCGCCGGAATCGAGAAGATGTTTCAATATATAGATTCCAGTGGGACCGGAACCAATAATAGCGCACTTTAACATTGACCAATAGATACCCTGTGTCAAATAATACAAAGATATTATGATAATTAATTAATGGATTGAGCAAATATTTACTTATTCCAGGAAGAGAATAGTGGCCTCTCCCATTCATGCTTTTGTACAAAGCATAGCGCACAAATGAAGTAGACCATGGGGAGGAATTTTTCAAGTAAGCTTCTATGTCATCCGTCGTGGGTGTGGGTGCTAGGTGAATACAGTATCCATACTCACACCCACACCCTCAAGAAAATTTGACAAGTAGATAGCCAATGTAAAATATGCTTTCATACGGCATAAAAATCAATGTATAAGATGACATAACTCAATCAGGACGATATTTCAGATTGGTCTACAAAAAAAAATCATTGTCACGCTGCTTATAAGAAGTTTCTGAATTTTCAATATTAGGAAGAACAAGAATATTATACAGTAAATGTAATGATCAAATACGGGGCGAGATGATAGAATGACAAAGTAGATAGAGTAGCTTGTCGTTGTCCTCGGTAATGATATTTCTTAGCTACTTCAAATATTCAAAATATAAATGTTTGACAATGAGCATACCTTTATATGGAAGAGAGATGTACAGAGAAAGGAACAATAGATAGAAGAAAATGGAGAATTATTGAAGAGTGACGCCGATATATCATTACACTTGAATTCATCTTTAAGCCTTAACACTGTAATCGAATTAATATTAAGAGTCAAACTTACATGCGTATTGTACGATGTACTTGTGAAATATGTGAGTTTGTTTTATGTCTATGTATCTTATTTCGTTTGTTTTTATAGTTAGTAAAAATAATTTTTTTTTTCAACATAGAATGGTTTACAAAATCAACTAACCATGACATTTACGTCAAATAGACAGCAACCAACGCAACATATTTCATTCTGACGCATTGAAATTGCTTGCTTCTTCCCCCATCTACGTTTGTTTAAGTGACTCATTGAAATCGCTTTGTTCTTCCCCCATCTACGTTTGTTTAAGTGACTTATTGAAATTGCGTGCTTCTTCCCTCATTTACGTTCGTTTAGGTGGCTTATCGAAATTGGTTGCTTCTTCCCCCATTTACGTTCGTTTAAGTGACTCAATGTATCATAATGTTTTCATGACGTATATGCAATTCTATTCTTATGATACGCTTATTATCACCAATTTCGTTTTTTTTATAGTCTTCGTCATCTTATTTCCATTTCTTTTGGTATGACATAACCATAAAAAAAAACATTCAAATTATATTTACATCTATGTACTGGAGTACTGTACCCAAATTTTCGCACCACATTTCTTATAAATGGAAGAAACTAACTTTTAGCAAACAAAACCAATCTATTTATATACACAATATTGCGCATCATCTTCAATATTGTGTTGCAATAACCATGACTATTTTTCGTAATTACCTTGACTATGTTTTTTTTCGTACTTAAAAATGTCGTTTCGAAGGATGGAATAGAAGATGATAATTTCTTGACGGTGTGGGTATGGGTGTGGATGTTGGTTAGGTCGATATAATACCATTACACCCTCACTCATACTCACACCCATATTCAAACCACCCCACACCCGTACCATCAAGATTCATTAGACGCAACGATAACAATTCATTCACATACAATATTTTTTTCAATTCCTATGGGAATTTATGTTCAAAAAATTACAGAATAAAATATATTAAAAGAAAGAAAATTTGAATGCGATGTAAAAGGACAAAAAAAAATGGGACATCTAGTAAGACAACCAAATGTAATCAGGCAAAATTTAATCAGGAAGAATTCTAAAAGGACAAAATGGAATGGAAAAAAAAGTATTTAGAACGGATCGTGTGGGATGACTTGTAAAGGACGAGCCATTATATACTGACGTGAGCGGTTACCACTCATAACAAATGGAGACACTACAGTATGTCGTGCTTCGCTTGATTTTCTTTCTAGTGTTGGTTCGATCGGACGATTACTTTGATCTTTCTGTAAAGCACTGGTTCCATTTGGGATCTGTTCTCCGTTTGGAGTCTTGATCGGCTCTGTATCATTATTCTTCTTTTGATTCTCGTTATCATCAATCCTATCAGGAGCAAGCAATTCTCGAAGATCAGGATTATTGTAGCATCTTAAAACCATTAAAAATACAACTTTTAATACAAAGAATTGAATTGAACTATACCGGTTAATCACTTCTTCCCTCGTAAGTTCTTTGAGGTTTGTTGAATTATCTAATATAGTATCAGCGATATATTCCACTTGATAATCAGTGAGAGGCTCAGCTGAATCGATAAGATCAAGCTGAAATAGAAGAAAAACTATACTTTATCCGAAGCTTTTGATTAGAAAAATACCATAACATTGATTATTCTTATCAATTCTTTTTTATTCATTGGTTTATCCTCCGACTTATGATACCTTTGAAAAAGAAGAGAACATATATTGAACTGAAATTAACAATAAATTTACACATCAAACAGGAGCCCAAGATGATCTCTAAAGTTCAATTGACTCGGAGGTGAAAGAGCTATAAGAAATTCTTCAAAAGTCAGTGAACCATCATCTTTGTCTTTGTTGTACGCTTTAAAAATGGCACTAAAAACTACTAGATAGCTGCATAGTTTAAGACATTATATAATTTGACTATACTTGCAAAATGACTTCGCATGATGTGAACGAAAATATCTTACAAAAATACGTGTAAACTTCGTTTTAGTTAGTTTTCCATTGGGACATTCTTTGATGAACTCCTATCATTGAGAATCGCGTATAGAACCCTGAAACACGATCAGTTCAACTTACTTGATACCATTCTTCTATTTCTATAAAGCAAGTTTAATAAATAAATGTAAACGATAAAAATAAAGAAATTACCAGTCTCTGAAAGTCGAGTTATTGCCTGATACTGTTTGTTCACTAAAAATGCATGAAATGAAGTCTACAATTAGGTTACAAAAATACTTAGAGTTACTCACATTTCTTATCTAATTTTACTGTAGATTTTTGATTACCCATATGTAATAATTGACTAGTTTCGATAAATAAGAAATAACGACAACGAAATAGCTATCTAAAACAAGAGACTTTTACTAATAAGCTCATAAACATCAAACCAAATTCATAGTGCATATTCTCCATAGATTAAAAAGTTATTTTAAAAGAAAATAATAAACACAAAGAAGCTTACACACGCACTCGCAAATAGAGATTGTCAAAAATCTTTCTGTAGCTAAACTTTTCATCCATATTTCTTTGCATATTCTTGTCGTTTAATAATACTTACTTCTAAGGACCTTTGAAGTTTTTGGACGGTGATATTCCCCCTTGTGTTACACTTTTACCTTTCATAGCAACCATTTCAACAAGTTTTCCCGCATCTTTCCATCCGCCCGGGATATTAGAACTTGCTTCATTCTCCTGCACCATTATCCATACTATGGATAGTATACAAACTATTGCTATAACGATGAGAACAACGAACGTTAGCGAAGTTACGCTTAATTGATAGTAGTATAGCATGATTACGCCTGGAATCATTAGAAACGGTATTGCAATATAAATTGCAGTTACTAATATCACAGCAGCAGGGTTCTTGAAAAGACTTAAATTACAAGCACTGCAATGCCAAGGTAAATTACAGCACCAACATCTGGTCCGAGCAGTATCTCTATTAATACCGATTGTCTTAGCGGCTATGTGATGTAAGCCAGTAGCGATACTCAAACGCTTGTTAAATGCAAGCAGGTATATTCGTATTATAGCTTGAGCCATACTACCGAAAGCAACCAATATTCCTGTTGTAACACCTAGTTGCGTCGTAATATCGGATGTTGTTAAATCACGTGCAACCCAACGAAAACATGAACCCGAATGAACATCGAGTGGAAAAGAGGCGGTTTGTCCTGTGTTACATGTAAAATATGTATAATTACTACCACAAAAGCATTCCATTAGTCCAAGAGTTGGACACGGACCATCTACATAAACACTTGACGTAGTTAAGACAAGAGAGTTGAAAGCAGCTATGAGAGCACCGGAAATAATAATTGTTGTTAAGGTCATTAAGAAAATTAAGCTTCCTTTTTTGTTTACAGCAATATATTTCCCATAAACATTCAATACTGCTCGCATATGTTCAGGATGCGACTCAGACTCTGGGGATCTTTCTGGCTCCGCTTTTGACGATGCTTCTGGCTCAGTTTTTGGCTTCGTTTCTGCCGATGTATTGCTCACATTTTCAAAAATCTTTGCAACAAAATTCTTCATACGTTCTTCAGGTTTTTGGCTGTTAGATTGCTCATTTCCCGGTAATTTTGAGTCTGAGCCAGTATCATTTGTACCAGTAAAGCCTTGTTGAAATTGTTTGGCTTCTAAAACTGCTGCGATTATGTGATTTTGGAAAACGTCTGTAGAAGTATGAATATTTTGATTATTGTGAATGATGTTATGATGGGCGTCAATGTAGCAACGTTCTATATTAAGAAGTTGAGCGACAATAGCGTAGAATATAGTATCGTTTGCAAATAGTAGGATTAACAAGACAACAAGTGTTAAAACAAAAATGCCAACGCTAGTGCCTACACTGCACCCAACCCAAGCCCAATAACTCCAAGCCATTGAAAAATCTAAAAAAACTCGAAGAACAATATCTCTGCTAAGAAAAAAATTAAGGAGTTTTGCCTGTAGCCTTTGAATTACAAAAGGTTCTGTGGTATAATTACAAAACTTGAAAGAGTTCTGTGTATTCATACTAAACCTTAGAAACTTAAGTATAGATTTAGAAGAAATTGAAACGATACTCCCAACGCATACCGCACCTTACACAGTTCTGTCTATTAAATTCTGCAGTGAAGAAAGTTATGCTTTACCTTTATTGAATCGAAAAGATGTAAAATGAGACGACTGTAAGCTTTTAAAGTTGAAAAGAAAGAGTCAGCTGTGGTAGTGAAATAGAGAATAAAATGAAAAAGTGAATTTTTTTTATTGATTTTTATTATAACTGTATTTTTTACAGAAATGCTTTTTTCGTGTAAGTCCTCAAGTTGGCAACATTAAAACGAAACCGAAATAACATACAATTCTATTACGCTTGCAGAGAATGCAGTGAAAATAGCAACAGAAAGCATGTCGTAAAACGAATTAAAAGAGATTGCGGCTCTGGGAAGAAACACACAATAAATACCTACACTGAGCCGTTGCGATCGGTTTCGACTCTCTCTCGCAAATTGGATACTAACTACGAAAATTTTTTGCAAGATGCTCCGCTTCCAGAATTAATTTGTGTTAGGGGGTGGGTATGCTTGTATTAGAACACGTACAACCACACCCACACCATATCCACCCTTTTATTAAATGGGTGTTGGGTGTGGATGCCAGTATGCTTGAAATAGAGTACCTACAACCACGACCACACTCACACTGACACCCTCACTCATATCCATTCGTTTATTGGATGGATGTGGGGTATGAATGGGTGTAGGTGCAGGTGTGGTTGAAATAAAATACCCCCATCCTCACGCACACTCGCGTCTACACTCGCAGCCACCCACATTGTCACACATCCAGTCATACCCTCACCGGCATCCGCACCCACCCTGAATTTCTTGTGGTTCTTTTAACGACATGCTTTCCGTTACTGTTTTCGCCGAATTCTTTGCACGCATAATAGAATTGTATGTTTGTTTTAGTTTTGTTTTAATATTGTCAACTTGAAGACTTACACTACGAAAACATCTCTGCAAAAAATACAGTTGTAATAAAAGGTGTGTATCTGGGTGAGATTGAGGGTGTCGATGTGGTTGTGGGTATTTTATTTCAATGACACCCACACCCGCAATCCTTATCGAAACATGTTTTTTGTCGATTTTTCGAATAAACTTTTCAGGACAAATATATGATTTTAATTTCAAAACAGTCATAATAAAATATCGTGCTTAGACAACGATATCTTATTGTCTATAATTCATTGATACTCAGGGTGTGGTTTCATTTTTTTGTTTATTCACACCCCAAATTCTAGAATGTGTGGAGTGAGAAAAAGACTGGCAGTTTCCATTGCTGTAGTTGAACATTTTTGAGACTATGTTTTACTAAAAAAGTTTATTTTACAATTCACTTTAACTTAAACATAAAGACGTTCTTAATAGGTATCTACGAATTAATATAAATATTTTATTGTTATCAAAAAATTAGAGTTTCAAATCTTCGAAAATTTGATTACACTTTGACTTATGAGAATTTAGAAATTGAGTTCTCTCAAATAAAATTTTTTCGATGGTACCGTTGATACGGTGTCGAAAAAAATCTATATAGATTTATATATTATTAAAGAGTTGTTGTTATTATAGAATGAAGCATATTTGAATAGTTTATATTAATCAATAGATTTCTAATTCAATAAAATAAGAATATAAAAATCTTTTCAAATAAATATCAAAGTTTCTGCTAAGAATAACATGGTTTGTCAATATATTTCATTGATAATCAAACAAACAAACAAAAGCGACAAATGATATTGTCGAAATATGTTATATTTATGCATTATAAATTCGTTATAAAGAACTTTGTTTGAATTTTATTGGTGAGTTTTATCAATCGATGAAATGATACGTTGATAGATAGAAATAAAATAATATGTTTGATTTATTTTAATTAAAATATCAATCTGAAATCAATAACAATGTCAGAAACAATTATTGAGAAACTGTCTTTGATTGTTAATGAAACATTTAATCAATATCATAAAAGTTTTCTTATTATAAGTGGAACTGGTATTTAATCATATTCTTATTATTATTTAAGTAAATAAAAATTTCTTTAAATGTATAGTATTAACAGGATGGTTATATAATAAATATTGGATAAATCGTCGATTATTTTCAAGTTGTCAATCAATGGAAGGTAAAACAGTATTAATAACAGGTGGTAATACTGGTATTGGATATGAAACAGCTAAAGATCTTCTTCAAAGAGGTTTAAGATTTAATTATATTTATTATTTAAAATAAATGTAAAAATACTTAGGAGCTCGTGTAATAATAGCATGTCGAAATGTTAATAAAGGATATGAAGCTATTAATAAACTTGTTAATGAAAGTGGATGTTCAAAATTAAATATTCGTTTAATGGAATGTGATTTATGTTCATTTGATTCAGTTAGAAATTTAGCTAAATTATATAACGAAGAAGAAGATCGATTAGATATACTTATATGTAATGCTGGTTTGGGTTATTCATCAACAATAATAACTAAAGATGGTTTTAATCCGGTTATTCAAACAAATTATCTTTCACATTTTTTACTTACAAATCTTTTATTAAATAAATTAAAACAATCAAAACCAAGTAGAATTATAAATGTTTCATCCGATCTTCATAAAGGTTTTTGAAATTATTCTCGAATTCGAATTTATTTTTCTTTAAAATAGCTGTAAAATCTATCGATTGGTCAGATGCATTGACACAATTTCATAAAACAAGTCTTTTTGGTGCATATGCACCTTCAAAATTATTTCAAATCTTATCAACATATAAATTAAAACAAGATTTACTTGATAGTACGTGTTTATTTTGTTTGAATATTAAATATTCTTTTGATTAATTAAAAGATGAAAATATCAATTCATTTTCCTTAACACCTGGATTAGTCTCAACATCAATAAAAGATCCAATGGAAGAATCAATTAATTTCTTTACTTCTATTTTCTATTATCCATTATTTTATTTAATGAAATTTCTATTTTCTAAAACACCTCAATCTGGTGCACAAACATCAATTTATTGTACTATTCAATCTCATTTACAAAAATCAAAAGATTTATATTTTGAGTTAATATTTTTCATCTTTTTTAAATTCTATTTTATTATTTATTTGTTTATTTTAGAAATTGTACCGCTGTTAAATCATCTCCATTAACTATGGATCCATTATTAGCTGAAAAATTATGGACAATTAGTTGTCAAGCTGTTGGAATTTAATTAAATTGTTCTAGTTTGTTCCATTAATTATAGAATGTATACATAATTACAAAAAATAAATCTTTTTTTTTTATTTTATATTATCAAAATATATTTCTTCTATATCATATATAGAACAACAGATTGTTTAACATAATCTAATATTAGTTATGATCTTAGGAACTGTGTAACTGTTGTTTTAACCAGTTTCTCGTCGACTAATTCATTGTAAGAATGTATTATCTAGGTAATCTCGAACAATTTGACCATAATAAGAACATGTGTACCATCTTGTTGCCAGATCATTGTTTGAAAGAGTGAATATTTCTGAAGTTGTGGTATAATATTGTCCTTCAATATCTTAAGGTAGTTTTTATATTTAATATTATCTTCAAAAAACAAATTGCTTCAATGACTAGAAATGTGACAGTTTCATATCAGTTCTATAAGCAGAAACTAACATATCCCCATAGTTCACAAGTTTGATCTGTCAGGCTCCTACTTCGAACTACTAAATTTGAAATATTAGCTACTGATAGCTGTCTTATATAGAATTAATGGATTACTGAAATCGTATAGGACGGCAACAACTGATTTATATCTTCGTGCTTGATCTTTTTTGAAATATTAACCAATTTGTCAATCTAAATTATAAAAAATGAATTTTTAATATATTTTATTTCTTACTGCTTTGATAATTTTCGGAAGAGAAGCATTACATGAATTTCTATTAGATAATGATGATATTTAAAGTTTTATTTTAGTGAACAAGAAGAAAGAGATAGAAAGAACCAGGCAAAACTATTAACTCTATGATGACAAAACTCGTAAATGTATGGTTTCAAAAGGAGAAGGATAGTTTTTCCTTTTTAACAAGATAAAACTACATTCTTGTGTATGTGAATGTATTTCATAAGTATCATATATTCACACTCTCGGAACATATTTAAATGGATTAAATTCGAAAATAGATATAGGTGTTATTGAAGAAGAAAATCACTCACACCATCGTCTGTTAAAACTCATGATAATTTAAAATAGAAATAAATGAAGTTCATTTTTTTATATTTATTTTTATAATGAATACATAAGTTTAAGATAGAGTAATATGTCTATATCTTTGTTCTCATTAGACTTTATTCCTAATTCTAATAATAAATATTTCAAAATCCAGAAAGAAAAAAAAGAATTTTATTAAATATGAATAATATGTAATAAAAATTTGTCTAAAAGAAAAAAAAACGTTTGATTCGTCAAATCGAAAATGATAATGTTCGTTAATAAAAGAAAGAATGTAAATGATTGATTTGAATAAGATATTTAGTTAAAGGTCAATATCTAAATGTCAAAGTAAATTGTTCTATATTCTATATATACAAAAAAAAAAAAAGAATAAAGAATGAATTATTTGAATAACAAATAAAAAAATCGCTAGCCTATAATATATATATGTATATGTATAGTTAAGTCAATAGTATATTGAACAATTTCAAATGGAGAAAGAAATTTCTTTTCTTGTAATCATTGATACATTTAGTTTTGATAATTTTCATTGACAAACAAAACATCTGTGACATGTAAATGTTCGTTGTTGATTCGTATTTTTCTTTTTATTCTTTCTTTCGTTTTTATTCTTAGGAATAGAACGACGATATGAAAAATCTGTTACACTAACAAACAACAAGTTCTTTGAATAGAAGTAATAACATAGATATTATGTTATTGAAATTCAATTTCTATTAGTTATTTTATTTGAATATTAATGGAAATGGGTGGTTCAACTGGTTGTTTTCGTTCTCGTCTTCCACCATTATTAACAACAAAAGAAATTTCAAATTTATCATTAAAAAGTAATTTAAGTGTTGAAGATATTCAACAATGGTATTCATCATTTGTTCATTGTTATCCTCATGGATATTTATCTCGAAATGAATTTATTGTTTATTATCAACAATTAAAAGATGAATCTAATGTTCAATTAAGACCATTAATTGAAAAATTATTTGAAGTATTTGATTTAAATAATGATAATAAATTAGATTTTCATGAATTTGTTTTACTTAATGTTTTAAGTTCAAATGGATCAATAAATGAAAAAATGAAATTAATATTTCGTCTTTATGAAAAAGAAAAAGAAAAATTACTTTCACGTGATGAAATAAAAGATTTTTTAAGAAATATGTTTTATATATTTGATATTCCATCATCGAAATTTAATCTAAATCAAGTTATTAATATTGTTTTTAAAACAAATAATATTAATCGAGATGAAAAAATTTATTGGAAACAATTTACTGAAGATATTCTTAATGATCAAGCTTTATTTAAACAATTAATTTCTTTAGATTATTATCATGATTATCAATTTGTTCAAAGATCAGAAAGATTTTAAATATCGCATTCGTTTATTTATTAAAACTCATTCGATAACATTAAATTATGAAAACATTTTTATGAAAAAGTTTAACTATAGATTATTAATTAATTTTCAAGAAAAATATTAGTTTATTCTTCTAATTACCTAAAGTATAATTCTATCCTTTAGTATTCAATAGTTTATAAAAATTCATTGCCAAACAAACTTTTTCGAAGAATTAAAACTATAGAGTTGTCAATCTTTTTCCAATGTAAAATTTTTTCATAATCTAAGATTATCGAAATTCTGCTTTTGTGTATTAATATAAAAATATTATATTTTTTAATTTGAAATAATAAAATCTAGAATATTCAACATTAAAATTCTTAATCATACTTAGACAATATCGAGAGTTATTCTTCATTTGATAATAAAAATAAAAATATTTCTTTCTATTCTATGACGAATATTATCTTTAGATGTTTATAAAACCATAAGAAATTTCCATCACGTAAATAAATAGAAATAGCTTTTCTTCCATCAATGATAATGTTAACTTTATTTATCTAAAAAAAACAATAGTTCTTATTTATTCATGTACAATGCCGGACAATATCTTCGCTCAAATGAATCAATTCAATAAATGATCTAACGAATCACTAATACGTCATACAATCTATTTCTATCTATTAACTTCCATATTAACAACTCGTTGAACTCCATAGAAAACACCGATCATAGAGAAATATTAATAGAATCAAATTTGAGAATAATGAAAAGTTTTCGAAATATTTTCAAGAGTTTAAAAATAAAAATAGTTCTTACTGATAGATTATTTTTAAACCATCTCTCAGACAAAAGTTAATGAATTCATTGAAGATTAGTTTTTTAATATCGTATTTATCTTGAGATTAGAGGTGAAAAAATCATTGAAAATCTATTTTTAATTAAAATACGTAAATAATAAAAAAATAATTGTTGATGATAAATAATTTAATTTCTAAGAATGAAATGTCTTCATTTAAAAATAAATAAGTAGGAGATTTTATTAGATATTTATAATCAACAACAAAAAAGAAAGAATTTACTCCTGCTTTTTTTCATTGATTATCCAATTTCATATAATAAAATAATATTTATATAAATTAGTTCACATATTTGAACTTTGAATAATTTTATTTAAAAAAAAAGATCGATTATTTTATTTTAAAAGGAACATTATTATTGTTATTATTTAATATTGTATGAAATGGTGATCGTCGATAATTTGATGAAATCCATTGACATGAACAAATACTTACAGGAGTTAATTTAAATTTTGTTTTTGCACAATAATTTAAACAATAAGAACCAAAATCCCAAACAAAACGACTTTCATTTATTTCAAATATTGAACAAATGATTAATAAGAGAAGAATTTTATTCAATGACAAATTGAATAAACCAGACATTGAATTATTCTAAAAAGATTTTATTTTAATATAAAACAACAACACAAAAAGAATATTTCTTATATATGATAAACTTAAACAAATCGTTTCTCTCATTTTTTTCTTCTTCTTCTTCTTCGTTCTAAGATAAAAGATAAAAGCCTATTAATCACGATTCACTGCTTTCAAAGGGTAATTTAACTGATGTCTTATTTGTGAGTTCATCTTTTCCTTCTATACTTACTAAAAATAATTTCATCGAGAAATAAGGCAAGTTATATCGACATCATTTTATAATATAATCATACTTGTGTAAATATATCAGTTTGTTTTATCCACCAACGCTTTCTTTTGTTAAACTAAAATCTATTAATATTTATAGATTTCTCTCTTTTATTTAGATAACCAACGAAACAAATATAAAAAAAAAGCTTTTTCTTAAATTTCATATATATTAATAACACAAAATAACTTTTCTTTTTTTTCATTAAAATTCTTCCGGATCATGGTTAAGACAAAAAAGTCGACCTGTAGATTCATCTTCATAAACTTCATTTCCAGCTAATGGCATTGAACATTTAAAACAAAAACAACAATCAGAATGGAAATATGAACCTTTATATTCAACATAATTTATATATGTTATACCATCACGTGTTCTCGAATTATCTAACAAAATAATAGAAAACGTTTTTAACTGAAAATAAAAAATTGATTTTTCTTACGATCAGCTGTTATTAGTTTTGAACAACGAGCACATTTATGATCAGATGAGAATTCATAGCCAGATCCATAACATCTGAATTTCATTAGTTTTATTTTATTTTTTTAAATTTCAAACTTACGAATAATTCTGTTTTTTTTCAATATCAATACTCGCTTCTTTAGTTTTCTACAATAATAAGAAACACAAAAAAAAAATGTTGGAAATTAATTGTAAATACTTACAGTAATAATATCATGAATTAATCTGTCATTTAATATTTCTTTATTTTCTTCATTTCTATTTAAATCAAATATATTTTATAAATCTATTTTCTTTAGAAAAAAAAACTAACTGAGAAAGTGAACGGCCTCTTAATCGAAATGCAAGTTGAGTATTTCCTGGAAGTTTCACCGAAGCACCTAATACAGAGCAAATCTAATTATTATTTAAATAAAATCAAATAAATAATTCTAACTTTTAACTTCTTCAACAGCAACAATTAAATTACAACATTTGATCTAAATAAATTCAATTAAATTCATCACATATTTTTATATAAATTAATAAATTACATGTTCTCCACGTAGAATAGATTTATTATTAACTTGATTAAGAAATAGTTTGGTAAAATCATTTATGTCAAATGATTCTTTATTAAAGAATTTATTTTCTCTAATTCCAAATAATCCACGATAACCTCGAAGTGATCTAAGAAATTAGAAAAAAAAACATTCATTGATTCTTTTTTTGTTAATTAAACAATAACCTTGGTTGTAATTCGAGTACAATTTTATATATATATTTTTCTGCAGCCATTTAAAATAAATAAAGAGACAACGATATAAATGAATAGGATGTTGTTGGAGAAGAATAAAATAGATATGACGTTGTGAATATATACAGTTATCTACATCTACATATCAAAACGAACAGAATATTTAATATCACTATTTTTAACAAAGAATAACAAATCTTTCTACGATTTCATATATATATATATATATATATGTGTGTAAGCAAACATATATATTATTGGTTCGCTATTCGTTCTTCTTCTGTTGTTTTAACTTATATTAAAATGTTTTATTTCCAAGTGATGAATGAAAGGAAAGGAGATCAGTTAGGTATTTTCCTAGAATATGTTGTCTTACAAGAAATGGGAACAATGAAAGTAACTATGTCTTGTCCTATAAATACTCGCGTATTATTCTTAAATAAACGAACTATCAGTGCGATAGATGTATGAAACAAAATATTATCTCATTGAGTAGGTTTTATCATTTTCTTTTATTAAAATTGTTCTGGATCATGTTCATGACAAAAAAGTTGGTTTTTAAATTGATCTTGACAAAATTCTTTTCCAACTAATGATGTTAAACATATAACACAAACACAACAATCCGAATGCCAATATAAACCATTATGTTCAGCATAATTTATATATGCTAAACCATCATTTGTTATCGAATTATCTAAAAATTATATAAAAAATTTTGAATTGAAAATAAAAAAATATATTTTTATTACGATCAAATGTTATTGATTTTGAACAACGAACACATTGATGAGTAAATAATAATTCATAACAAGATACACAAACAATAGGTCGACTCCAATTTCCAGTCTTAATATAATATTCGCCAGGGGATAAACTTTTTTTACATTCACAACAATAACATCTAAATTTAGTTAGTTTTATTTTATTTTATTTTTTTTTTAAATTTCAAACTTACGGATAATTTTGTTTTATTTCAATATCAATACTAGCTTCATTAGTTTTCTAAATAATAAGAAAAATATAAATGTTGAAGATTACTTGTAAATACTTACAGTGATAATATCACTAATAAACGATTCATTTAATCTTCCTTTATTTTCTAAAATTTCTTCATTTACTGAAATATTATTTTCTTCATTTCTATTTAAATAAAATCTATTTTATAAATCTATTTTCTTCAGAAAAAAACTAACTTGAAAAAAGGAAGACCTCTTAATCGAAATTCCACTTGAGTATTTCCTAACAATTTTATTGGAGCACCTATCATAGAAAAAAATGAAATTATTATTTAAATAAAAATGAAATAAATAATTCTAACTTTTAATTTGTTTCACAGCAACAATTAAATTACAACATTTGATCTAAATAAATTGAGTAAAATAAGTAATATATTTTAATATAAATCAATTACATGTTCTCCACGTCGAATAGGTTTATTATTATATTGATTAAGAAATAGATTTGTAAAATGATTTGTATCAAATAATTCTTTCTTGAAGAATTTATTTTCTCGAATTCCAAATAATCGCCGATAACCTCGAAGTGATCTAAGAAATTAAAAAAAAATATTCATTAATTATTTTTGTGTTAATGAAATAATAACCTTGGTTGTAATTCGAGTACAATTTTTGATATATATTCTCCTTCTTCTTCCATTCAAAACAAAGAAAAAGGATAGAATGTTTGAAGAAGAATATAATTGATCTCACGTCATGAATCTATGCAGTTATCTCCATGTACATACCAAAACGAATAGAATATTTTTATCAGTTTATTTTAAAGAAAGAATAACAAATGTTTGTATGATTTCATATATAGACTCATTCGAATTTATCTAATCTTTTTCTTTTATTTCAAGTGATCTTTCATTGTTACTCTTTTCTTTGCTAATTATTTCGAGAGGTAAGCAATTATTTTTTTTTCCTATCGACAATTTCTCTGATTAAAAAAAGAAAAAATTTGAGAAATTCGAATAAAAAAAATGTTTGGTATGAATATTTAAAGAAAAAAAGATAAAATTCTTTGAATAAAACTTATTTTTTTTTGTTTAGTGAAGAATATGACGATTGTATTGAGATGGTGGTGGTGGATTAATTTAATATTTATTTTTTTAATAAAATTTCATTCAATAAATTGTTTTGATGATTTATGTAATTATCTAATCTATCAATCTGATCAGAATATTGATATATGTTTAAGTAATCAATGTAATAAATATATTGATCCACAGTCAATTATGGTTAAACCAAATAATTGTAAAACAAATATTCTTTATCTTTCATTTTCATCATATAAAATATTTCGATTATTTATTAAACGAATTCAATGGAAATTAGGAATTTTATTTTCAACAAAATTAAATAAGAAAAATCGTTTATTAAGAATTTATTTAAATTCGATTGATTTCGATGATAAACCAACTGATGATGATCAATTAAAAGATTTAGGAAATAATATTGATTTATATGAATTATATATAAGAAATTTAACAAATAATTCTCGTTTGAATGAATCAATACATTATCATCCAAATGATTCACAATGGTTTATTATTAAAATTCAATTGTAATTATTATTTCATTTTATTTCAATTTATACATTTTTTCTTTTTCTTCTAGTATTTGTAAATCAATGATTATTTATAATGAAAAACCTTGTCCAGCTAATGTTATTCCTCCATCATATTTTGCTCCACAACGTCCATTATTAATAAAACAAATAATACCATTAGTAATTAATTCAACAATTCAATCAATATATAAACAAGAGGATGAAAGATCAATTCATTTAATTATTATTGTAAAATTATTTTATATCAAATTTAATTTAATTTAATTCAAATTCTATTTAGATATTAATTCCTTTATTAATAATAATAATAACAATTCTTCTTTCAATATTTATTTATCGAAAGTTTTTTCTAAAACAATCTTTAAGAACTTCATCAATTCCAAGTATATCAAGTAATATCAATACTAATCAGAGGTAATTTTATTATTAATACAACTTCTTATCCGATTGAGTAGATTTAATTGATTTGTAAATAAATGTGAATATATTTTGAAGAGAAATTTCATATAATTAATTACTTTATTAGTTCAATTATTTTAGGAACGATTGCGAACATGAACGAAATACAAAACCATATCAAATATCCCGTTTACCATCACCACATGAAGACTCACTTTACAAAGAACGACAACGACATATATGAAGAAATTAGTTTAAATAATTATTCTTTATCCGCACAACAACGACTGACATAAATTTCATCTTCATTTCATTTTTAGTTTTTTATTAAGAAAATAAAAATCATCGTCATTAATTTTATTCGACTATCCAACCTTGATTCTTGTTGAAATCAATAATATATACGAGTACAGCATGTCCAAAAAGTCATTTAACAAAGAACGACTCGAGCAAACATATGTTTAAAGTTTCTATCTATAAAGACATGCTAAAAGAGACATGATTTACTACGCATTACTATTAAACTGAATAGAAATATTTACTTTCTCACAAATAGGAAAACAATATAGAGAGCAACACTAAAGTCTTTTTGTCGATAGAAAAACATTTAATATTTTCATTACGATTTAGACAAATGAAGTGATATTTTTATGATTGATAGAAAAATGTTGAAGATTTATTTTTCAAAATACATGACCAATAGTATTTATTTAACAAATGATCTCTCTAGATATGTCTTTATGGATAGAAACTTTAAACATGACTTTATTATTGATAAAGAAATCAGTTCGTTTACTCGAGCGGTTAAGAGAAATACTCAAGGTTTATTTTTTAGTAAATGATTTTTCGGACAGCCTGTAATCTAATATTACCAACCGTAAAATCGAGAGTCGATTGTTAGTTCTCTGACATTTCTGATGGATGTCAAATGACTGAGAAATAGAAGTTCCTCAGCCACCAGGGTCCTGCGGGAACTGGAACAAGAACATTTTCTTTCAGGAACGGGAAACGAGAAACGGGAATCAAAAAAATCGTTCCCGCAGAACTCTATCAGCCACCTTTCTTGTTAGAAGGTTTATTTCTTAGTAAAATTTTTTAGATTATAGTAAAAAAACATTTAACACTGTTAAGTTACAATGCTGTTTATAATCGTGATGATTATTCTTTTACCGAGTTATTATTGCTCCCAATCATTCATAGAATTTAGTTCGTTAGGAAAAATATTTCAGCCTCAAGACTCAATTCAATTGTTGATCGAAACAACATTTGAAAGTCAAATGTTATGTGCTTTTGCATGTAACCAACAACCATCCTGTCATGCATTTGACTATGATTCGGCTTCTAAACGCTGTCGACTTTTCGAAGGTGATCTTACAACTGGTTCTATTGTATCATCTACTTCTGCAACATCAATTGTCGGTATTGTCGAACTTTTTCCATCATTATTTGTTAAAACACATAATCAATCTTGTGAAACATGTCAAGATAGTCGATATGAAATATGTTCAACAACTACAAATACATGTCAATGTCGATCGAATTCATATTGGGATGGTTCAATTTGTGCATTACAACTTTTCACTAATGATACATGTTCTCAAATCGATTCTTGTCGAAAAGATCAAAATCTCACTTGTGTCACAGATTCCCTTGGTCAATTCAATAGATGCTCATTGAGTACGTATTCTCATATCTAATCTCTTTGATCCTCTTGTTTTTATTGCAATAGATAGAGAAAAATCATAGGTAACTTCGATAAACAAATCTTTTTTTTACATAATCCATTCTGAGATAAATACTACTCACTTTGAATATTCTTTAATTTTGTTATAGTCAACACGACTACTACCACAAATACAACTTCGACAACAACAACTTCGACAACAACAACAACTTCAACAGCAACAACTTCGACAGCAATAATAACAACAATTACTTCGACAGCAACAACTTCGACAGCAACAACAACAACTTCAACAACAACTTCGACATCAACGACTTCGACCAAGACCACTACTACAACAACAACTTCGACAACAACTATTACTTATAGTATACTTTTCTTGTTCTGCTTCTCTTTAATTTGATTTCTGATTTCTATTTCTACATATAGCTTTACCATCAACATGTCCAGTCTCGATCTCTGCAAATCAAACGTTGGCTAGTTTTACTGGTCTATCTGCGAATAGTTACAGCAATTACACGCTTACATTTACTGCTATATCATCACCTAGGACCACGCTTGGATTTGCTGTCGCAGCAAATAACAATAATGGCTGGTTTCTCGACAATGTATCTGTGCGCGAATTAGGTGGCAGCAACAATACTCAACTAGTAACAAACGGTGATTTCTCGGGCAACTTAACTGGTTGGACACTGGTAATACATACGATAATTTTATATAAACTGAACTTGATATTATTGATAGTCTAAAACAACTCTATGAGCTATTATGAGACAAATTTAGATAATTTTATCAGAGTTTTTGTGTTCAACATAATCAGTAGAGTATGACTAGTAGGTACATGGAACAATGTTAATATTATTCTCTTTGTTCCACAAAATGAAACCCGCGAGTTTTCTTTATAAATGATGACTATATAACTCAAGACTAAAAATTCATTTTTTAAATTTATTTCTAGTTATGTTCAATGAGCTGTTCTACAGCGTCAACACAAGGTAACTCTTTAGTAATATTAACTGGTTGTCCCTCGGGCTCTATAGCACCATGCTATTATGCTGAATGTAAGTCGCCGACATATGTCTATCTAATGCAATCTTTAGCAACAACTATGGGTACCATTTATAACCTTTCATTTTCAATAGCTTCATCGTCTTCAAACAGCGATAATCTGTTCGTCTTCATCGTCTAAATCGGTCGAAGATAGCAAAATGAATAGACAATATAGATTATTAGAAACAGACATACAAATTATATTTTATTATGCTTGAAATAAATAAAAACTATGCATTTGCATTAAACATACAGAATCCATGATATGAATTTGTTGAGAAAAAGGAATATTGTGATATTACATTAGAAAAGCTAATCTACCTTCACTATAGATAGAATACAGTGCTAAATTTATGTTTACTGATTGAAATTGAATTTGATCTTAAAGTAATTGTTATTATAACATCAATTTGCCACTCAACATCGAACATAGGATATTTATGAGCTTAATTTCCCACATATTGAACATGTTAGTAGATGAAATAAGAGTAATTCACATCTTATACTATTTAAAATATTTTATAATAAATATGGAAACTTCGGATTTTATCCGAGAGTTATGTGTACTGCAAAAAGTATATATGGAAATCATAGGAAAATATCAGTATTCTTTCAATAATTCGAGAATGGCTCGTCAAATTAGGCTCAACTCGACCGAGATCTTGATGAGACTGAATTGTGTAGAAAATTTCATCAAAATCTACCTCTCCTTTCGAAAGCTATCGTGTATACTGGCGACCGGGCACACTGATCGATTCTAGAGTGTACTCATTTTTTGAGTACACAAAATCAAGTTTATTTATCTTTTAAAAATATTTGAGTTTCATATTTTATGCTAACTAACAATCAATAGAGTGAATATTTACCTACAGAAAATATTATTTAATCGATTCATCCGAAAAACTTTTGTTCAATTTATAATTTCTTCATAAAAATACAGGAATTGTTTCACAATTTAAAACCTTATGATTCAAAAATTATTAGAATGGAAAATCAATGTAGACCTAGAAATTTTTGTTGTCTTAAGACATAAAATAGTCGAATGTTAAATATCTATTCAAATAGAATTGCACACATATGAGATATGAATATATTTAAATGTAACATATAATAAAGAAACATTTTCAATAAATATTAATTTGCCACTCGAGGAAACTTTGTTAATTATTACAGAAATTATTTCTAATATTAAAAAAGTCATATAAATTGTGTTATTTATGATAACTACATAAAGATTTATTTAAAAAAGAATAAGTTGAAACGATAACTGTTTATTTTAACAATAAGATAATTCTATGAATATTAACTTTATTTTATTTTGAATTTTTTCTTATGAAGAAAAAAGTAAATAAGATTAAAATCGTTGAACCGTTGATATTAATTCAATTCGACTATCGGTTATTGATTTTTGTTTAAATCGATAATCTCTATTGTGATAATTATATAAAATAAGAGCAATTATAATAAGAATAACTGTAGATACAAATGCAATAAGACTTGTCTAAAATATATTTTTATTTAATAAATAAATCAATGAAATATCTTACTAGAATAATAATATTAAAAGAATATTTTTGCTGATTTAATTGATGATTGAGAAGTGTTATTTGTTGAGGACATGGAGATTGTGGAATACTTTGAATACTTTTAACTAATTCCCATTCAACTCTTTCATATTTTGAACAATTAAATATTAATCTTAATGTATCAATAAATTGTTGTTCATTACTTAAAAAGAGATTTTCATCAATGAATAATTGTAAATTATTATTTGAAAGATTTCCCAAAAAATTTAATTCATATGTATCAATATTTGATAAAGAATTTGCTAAAAGACTTAATTGATCAAGTTGAAATGATTTATTATTTTCCAATGAAGATAAAAATTCAATTTGAAGAAGACGTTCAAGATTTGGACGACCCAATGAAAAAAATGAAGATAAATAAATTTGTTTTGATGTTGTTGAAAGAAGAAAATTAGAATAATTTGAATAAGATGAAAATTTTAATGATAAATAATTTGTTTGACAATGAAGATTTTCTAATGATATTATATCTGTATGATTCGAGCATTCTTCATCTAAACACCATGATTGACTTCCATTAGAATATAAGACACGAAAATAACAATCCGTTTCATTTTCAAATGAAAAACATATTAGAATTAATTGAACAAATAAGAAGACAATCAACAACATTATATTTTCTTTCAAACGAAATTTTATTTTAAAAATAAAAGAACAATTAACAACATGTCAGAGATACTAACATATAGATAATTCATTCTTTTTTTTTCGCATAGATTTGTTTATAAATCAAACATTCTCTCACGAAAGAACAAGAAAAGAATAACATTCACAATGATTAATGAACTATAAACATTTTCAAAGTTATTTATTACTTCATCGTATACGAGGACAGAAATTTATTCTCATAGATTAGATTTCAATTAAGAAAAGATTTTTTTTCATTTAGAAATAAAAAATCGTTCCCATCATAAATTCTATTCTATTTATTTAAATCTTATTGATTTGCGAGTTTAATAATGTTTATCAAGTACATATTATACAATTAAGATACATAAAAAATGTTTATAAATCAATTAAAGTTTTAATTCCATCTAAAATTGTTTGAACACGTCTATCTGTTGTCGTAATATCAAAAATTAATTTATTTGGTACAAATGCAAATGTAAGTTGTTTATCAAGAGAAGCAAATGCAATACTTCCACCCCAACCTAAATATAAGAAAAAAAATGTGATTAAAAATTCTCATGAAATCAATTTACCCCAATGTCCAAAAACTTTTCCAAAATCGTTTACAACTGTTTCATCTAACATAAAACCACCTTGACTAAATTTTGTTAATTTATTATCAAGAATTTTATCAAATTCATTATCTGGTGTATTATTTAATATAGATTTTGAGAGAGTTTCAGTTGTTAAAAAATTTTCAGTAAATATTAATGAAGCATAAATTTTTGCTAATGATCGAGCATTTGTAACAACATTGACACATGATAAACATTTACTTGTACAATCCATTGGTGTTGTTTTTACAAGACCATTCATTGTAAAGGTTCGCTCTTGTAATTCACTATTAAGAAAAAAGTAACATATATCTTAGATAAAATTATTTCTCTACCTTAGAGGGACGTGATTTTCATCCTTTTTTATTTGAATTGGTGGTATACATGATGATACACGAGTTTTATATTGTTCAGGTAAACAATTGACAATAAAATATTCACAATTATCTATGTGTTGAGTAATTTCTTGCTGAATAAATTCTCCTATTGAACGATGTTTTGGAATATCAATTCGACGAATTAATTCATTAACTAAATAAGCAAAAGTTAATGCATGATATCCATGACCACCGATATCAGGTTGCCAATATGGTTTTTGTTTAGCCAAAAGATATGTAATTTTTGTTGGATCTATATTAAATTAGATTTTCTATCTTAATTTTCTTTTCTTTCTATTTACCATCAAGAATATCTTCAACATTCAAAATATGATCATCATCATTATCAATAACTGTTAATCCAGCTCGATGTGATAATAAATCTTTAACTTTAATATTTTCTTTTCCATTTTGTTTAAATTCTGGCCAATAAGTTGAAACTTTTTCTTCATAATTTAATATTCCTCGTTGAACACATAAAGCTAATGCTGTAGCCATAACACCTTTTCCTGTTGAATACACTGGTTGTAATGTATCATGAGTATATAGTCTTCTATCATTTTCTAAATCAAACCATCCACCAACTAAATCAACAACACATTCTCCACGATAAAAAATACAAAGTGAAGCACCAATATCGAGATTTTCAATAAAATTTTGATGAAATAAATCACGAATAAGTTTCCATGATTGAGCACAATAACCTGATATATTATCTTCTTTAGCGGACATATTTTTTATGATTGAACAAAAACAATATATCTATTGGGTTATTAATTTCGTTCAATCAATATCTTATTTGAATAGATGGCATTCGTTATTAAGAATAAAAATTGCATTATGTTTGGAAAAGTGAATAACTCTCTTTTATGTAAGAAAGTATGTGGGAGTCATGTGACAGTAATACTTGAACTCATACAAAGATAACCAACTATTTCAAGTAGTTAATAAAACACTGATATTTATTCTTTTTTTTTTGTTCTTCTTGTTCGACTCTTTTTATTGATATATGTTGTGTATCTAGTTTATCATGAAGATGTGCACAAATATGTGTTCTTTTCGTTTTATTCTTCATTTCGAGTTGCCACTATGTCAACATCATCGTCTAGTAAGGCAAGTATTAAATCTTATTTTTTTTATTATTAATATTTGTAAATGATTATCTATATTTAGTATATTCGTCCAATATTATTCATTTTATTGGGTGCATTGGTAGTATTTATTCCATCTCTAACAATTCTATTAACAAAGAAAAGTAAATGTCCAAGTCTACCTGATCCATCACCAGAAGCATGGAATGCTAGTGATTATGAATCGAATACTGATTATTATCGAAAATTAGAAAGTGTACATAATCTAACTCCATTAGATAATCTTCGTATGGATCGATTATCATCACCTAGATTTTGTCCTGGTGATAGTTCAAAAATAATTTATTTAAGAAGACAATATCATATGCCAGATATAAATGGATCATCAACAACTTTACATTGGGTTGATATGAGTGATCCACTTTCACCAAAAACTATTCACTTAACACGACCAATATGGGGGATTCATGATCAACAAGTAAGAAAGAGAAACAAACAAATTATAAAATATTAATTTAAAATATAATTTTAGTTTTATTGGATTGATAAAACAACAATACTTTTTCTATCTAATCGAGGATCATCTGGTCTTAATCAAATTTTTCAATTAAATCTTCCTGTTGATATATTAGGAATCAATAATTTTCTTGAACCAATTCAAATAACTGATTATCCATTATCTATTGATAATTTATTAGTTAATCGACAAGCTTCTCGTCTTGCATTTAGTTGTCAAGTCTATGCTAATTTATCAATTGAAGAAACAGCTGATCATCAAGCTAAGGAAAAAACAAGTGGTAGTCTTGTTTATAAATTTGATAAATTATTTATTCGTCATTGGGATGAATATATGACAGGTCCACGTCATCATCCATTTGTTGTTTCAATTCAACGAGATTCACATGAAACATTTCGATTTCAATCATCACCTCAAGATGTTCTTTTTGGTATTGATAGTGATTCACCAACACGTCCATTTGGTGATGCAAAATCACAATGGTCATTTAGTGCTAGTGGGAATTCATTTGCTTTTACACGACAATATGATGAAACAAGTGAAGTAGCATGGTCAACTAATTTAGATATTTTTACAATTGATGTTAGTAAACCAAATATACCCCCCGTATGTATTACACGTGATAATCATGCTGCTGATACTGATCCAAAATATTCACCTACTGATGAACATATCCTTATCTATCGAGCACAATCAGTACCTGGTTATGAATCAGATCAATTCAAATTAAAATTATATGATGGTAAATTATTTATTATATAAAAAAGAATCGATATTTTGATTTTCTTTGTTGTTGTTGTTAGGTACACAAATAAAAACATTACTTAATGATTGGGATCAAAGTATTCAAGTTACTAAATGGTCAGATAATGGTCAATCAATTTTTCTTGAATTAGGTGAACAAGCACAGCATCTTATTTATCAAGTATTAAATGTTTTTACTCCAAATCCAACAGTTATTCGTCGAGTAGCTGATAATGGAAGTTGGCATGATATTAATGTAGATCCAACAGATGATCAAACATTACTTTTAACTTTTGAAAATTTAATTGAACCATTAAATATTGTTTTACAAAAGAATCAATTATTATTTCCAGTAACAACACATAATGATATGTTAATTAATCGAACACAATGGAGTGATAGTTATGAAGCATTTTCATTTCAAGGCGCACGAAATGAAACAGTATGGGGATGGCATGTTCCACCAATAACTGGTACTAGTCAAAAAGCACCACTTGCCTTTTTAATTCATGGTGGTCCACAAAATAGTTGGTATAATACATGGGGTCGGGGATGGAGTTTTCAATCATTTGCTGCACAAGGTTATGCTGTTATTGCTATTAATTTTCATGGTTCTGATTCATATGGACAAAATTTTACTGATAGTATTACCGGTGAATATGGTACATTACCTTATGAAGATCTTCAATTAGGATTGACTGCTGCTTTAGAACAATATCCATATATTAATGAAAGTCGAGCTATTGCATTAGGTGCTAGTTATGGAGGTTTTATGATTAATTGGATTGCTGGACATCCTGAAATGAGTCATCGTTTTCGTGCTCTTGTTAATCATGATGGATTATTTGATATGAGAGAAATGGCTTATGCTACGGAAGAATTATGGTTTACTGAACATGATTCAGGTGGTTTTACTCAATATCAAAATCCTGAAGCTTATGAAAAATTTAATCCAATTAATCATGTTGC
>CAJNOI010000450.1:0-49635 GCA_905250115.1 Adineta steineri | reverse complement strand
AAGGGTTTCTCTAGGCATATCTTTATGGATATAAACCTTAAACATATACCTATCACTGATTAGAAAAACCAGCTCGTTTAGTCATGCCACATTGGGTATATCCAATTTTTTTCTTCAGTAAAGTGACTTTTGGCACACCCACACGTTTCCAACTTAAAATCATTTATATCCGACGTAGACGAGAACTATTCGAGCAAAGAAATGAATCGAAATTTTCGGACACGCTTTATTTATTGAATGCTCTATGAATAAGCTACAAAAATCTCATGTGGATATCTACGGAAAATTATCAGATTTGACTAAAATATTACTTTCGACACGATTAATCTTAAGAATAGTATGTTTAGTAATAATAAACGATTTTTAGACTGAGAAAGACAAGTATTGACTAATACATGATTTGATTCTCATATTCCCTTTTATTTGATATTATATTTTTGAATCTTTTAAATATCTTTAATCTTGACTATAGTTATTCTGTATTCGGGATTAATAAGTAGAGCAATACTGAATATGGTTTTACGCACATAGAAAAAAGATTTTTATGTTTACTAGATAAGAATTATTGTAATGTCGTTTTTTATATTGATACAAATTGAATGACAAATATATTTTTCGTATCTCTCACATAAATCTAGTTTAATTCAGTATGTCTATATAATACGAACATGTAAATGTCCTTCAATTCAAGTTTATTAACCATAAAAAACAGTGAGACTCTTAAAATAGAAGAGAAATAAATGTCAATTCGAAAAATTATTGTTATGTTCTTTTCATCCAGTGGATATTGTGGCCTACAAAAGAAATGACGCATTCCAAATTGAGTTATTACGACAGCAACAAAATCCACCTGTGCATATCTCTGTATTGCAGTTTGAACTATTTCATACATCACTCGCATTAACTCTCTATGATAATATACTTTTATTGCGACAATAATGTGTCTTTCTATCACTGCAAATTAGTAGAATTATGGGATAAATATTTTCATACAGCAAATTTATTTAGAAAACCTTCCATGCATATCGACACGTATATGTAAATCCTGTCATTTATACATTATAGATTAGCTGTTTGATTATATTCATTACTTGATCAATCAGATATAAATTTATATGCTTGATGACACTAAATATATTTATAACCAATAAGAATATCACTAGAAAAGCATTGATTTTTAAAATTTTTTTCGAAATAACACGTGTTTGTAAAACAATCATTCCAGCATGAAGTTAAATTACAAAGACACTAGTGTATGTGATATTGTTGGGTCAAATCAACATTGAGCTGTAATATTACATGAATCGATGTAATTTCTTTTAGGTTGACATTGACTAATATCCCAATAATCTGTATCGGACAATTGTATTGAATCATTGTTTAGGTACGCATGTATAATTCTAATAATAATCTTTATCACAATCATATATATTCATTGTTTGTGAATAATTACTACAAAATATAACCATATGATACAATACAATGTGTATTATTTGAACATTGACCATCAACTGATAGTTTACTTGCACATATTCCTCCATCCCACTAAGACTAAGAACTATTACATAGACATATGCCAGAAATATTTGCTTCACCATAGCATGATAATTCACATTAAAGATTTTATGATGAACTACAGAGACTAGTAGTTGAATAATTTTCAAGATAACCTACAAAATGTATCAGCTAATAAAGCACTATCAGTATAAAATTCATTTGTTGTACATCGACATATACATAGAAAAAAATGTAGAATTTCATGTTCTTATCATATCAAACTTACCATATAGAAAATTTCATAAGGATTTGAGTATCGAATATATGTAATATATTAATCAACAGAATATCTATTATCACATTAATAACTGTAATCACTGTTTCAACATATTGATGTATTACAACAACAGAGATTTATTATCTACTTACAAAATAAAAACTGATTGTTGTCATAATTAACATTCAGTTGCCATTTTACATAGTGGACTCAACGCATCAACTAATGATACATAAATACTGAATTTATAAAGTAGTAGCATCGTTTAAAACATTCCTATGTGCCGAAGGACCTGTCCGATTTAATAATTATGTTTAACTACTATACAAATCTATAAGATCTTGTATCATAGTGTATAGTTAGTCATTGGATTTGGAAAATGATTCTCGATAGTGTCGTCGTTTTCATTAATCAACAAAATATGGATCTTGTCAAAGATCTAATAAATCCAACCTTTGCTTCGTTCGATTTTTAATTATGCTGTTACTTCAAAGGTAAACTAGAAACATATTCAGATGCTACAGTTATAGTTAAACAGATAACTGACAAATTCAATTCAGCCTCTATTCATAAATATGTAAATTGTAGCAAACATCTATTTTAAAAATGATTACCGAAATATTTTTTTTCTTTGTAACAATCTTTGAGACATCTAAATTTTAGTGCACTTACAGAAATTTCATCCCAATGCATTGAAGTTTTACATTGACCTTGATTTTCAATATTTCCATTCCTAAAGATAAATTAAAAGAAAAAAAAAGGTTTTTGATATAAACCGAATTTTTATTTACGCAAGTGAAATATTTTGACATTGAAAATTTGTCAATATATCACATAGAATCATCAATCCATGTCCGATTCATTATTCGTCTTCGTTTTGCAAATATAATCTGATGACCTTGAAAAATATGAATAAGCACAGCCGTGACGATTATTATAACAAATTAAATCAAAATCATGATGATAATCTGCATTTGTATTACATGGATCTCCATTTGTTCGTTTTTCTATGTAACAATTAGAGGAAATATTACAAAAGTTGTAAATATAACTATAGTTATTGAAACTAATAAGATCATACATCCAAAATGATGGTGGTGACTACTTTTTAGTAATATCATATTTTGAACTAAACAAATTATTTGCAGTTATATTTCCGAGAATATGTTAATGAATGGCAATCTTATTCTTTGACAGGCGTTACAATTCTATGCTTTTTAGTTCCAAATAAATGCATATTTTTCGATAAAAGTATGAAATGTGATGTATTATTTGTTTACAAACGATAACAAGTAAAGTCTCAGTTCTTAATTTCGTTACTAATGAATGTTACAGATGCTTCATAAAAGTAAGTTTCTTTTTTCTTGATTAAATCTTTGTTTTCAATTACAACATAAAATGAAATATTCTAGAAAATTCGAATTTATTATTATGGAATAATATTATAGAGACTACTAGAGGCGGCTATGTTGATTAATGTCATAATAATACATCAATGTTTTCAAACTATGTATGACAGTTATAAGCATGAATGCGATAACAAGTAAATAAATATTTCGTATGACGTTATTGTCAATCTACTACAAGTTTTTACAATATTTTTGTTGTACTCTTTGCTTCTTCATACTATATGAAAGATTCTCTTGTCTAGTTAAAAGCATACTGACTGACACAAAAAAAAGTATGTGATTCAAAATTTTCAGACAGTATTAAATGAACGAAACAAATACTCGCATTTTTCTACTGCAAGTAAGACAAGCGAATTATGTGCCATTGTATCCTAATGTATAAAAGTTTAACATTTTAGATATACTCCTCTACTCAGTTAATTCTAGATTTTTATTTAAATTAGAAAACTAACGATCTGATAGCAGTCTACACTTCGTTTAGAATAATAAGCAGTTCGATCATGATCGTTTTCTAAATATGTGATTTATATTTATTATTCGATTTTTTTCATTATGCCAGATTTGCATCTATATAATCACTTAATAACAGTAGCTAAAGTTTTGTATTATCTGAATATTCTGGTATTGTAGAGATTTAAAAATGAGATATTTCAATGATTGAATTCTAACTATTGGCTTTTATTTACAACTGAATGAAAAAGTATTTGAAATATACGCACTATTGGCATTAACTATCTATTTTAGTATTTACAAATGAGTTGGTCTTGTGAATCAGATAAATGCGTAATGTATAAATATTTCACATTCCAAATATAAAAAAATTTCTATCTTAACCAACTTAGGCTTATGACACCAAAAGCTTTCATCGATATTTTAGCTGTATTACATATTGCTTACGGGCAAAGTATGAACTCCAAACATTTCTATCTATTGATATAGTTTTCTTGCTATAACAAATCCAAGATATTTGTCTTAAAATTACTAGCACATATTATTTTGTGATACTGAAGTGTTATTAATAGTTTACATCATCTGTATGAGAGCTTTAAAATTAAACATGTCCATACATATTGTTCTCTTCAATGCCATCGTTTATATTATCATTATGATAGATTATTGAAGCAGAATGCAACAACCGATACATAAACAATTCTTCTCTCTTGTATTAGATAATCCATTATTACTCATGCAAAATTCTCACGTATTCATTTACTAATTGACCTAAATATTGACAATGATTTATCATTTTTCCATATGTATTATTAAAACATTGATTTCTTTTTATTCATGATTAAAATGATAATTTATATTTATTTAAATATCTTTGTTTTTCCTTGGCTCGTTAATATATATATACGGACAGAAACAAAAAAATGAAGAAAACAAACACAAGACAATTTGTACAGAAATGAACGTTGTGCATGAACATCTCATTTGACTAGATGGCACTCGTTTTGAAGAAAAGAAAACATTGAATAAATAATAATAGACAAATAACAACATCAATAAAAAATAATGATAGTCAGATTTCAATTTTGTTTTATCATCATGGAATGAACAAATACAACATCAACAAAAAGTCTGTTCGTACGGAATGTCAAAAGAAAAAGAAATACGAACATTCAATTTACAATGCTAGTTTTGTACATACTTTAAGCATTGCACATTCTCGACCTCGGCCATAAGAAGAAAAAAAAGACGAAAGAAAGAAAGAAAAAGAAACGACTAAAAAAAACCTCTCCATAATTAGACGATAATTGACAGATATACATACACACACACATACAGAAACAATAATATACTGTTCTTACTTAATCAATTGTTCAATTAAATGACGAGGTAACAATTGATAATTGATCTTATTTTTTAACTCAGATGATTTAATTAATTTCAAACAAATTTCACTTAAAGACGTACATATTTTACAACAATGTTTTAGAATCATTGTACTTTGTGCACTCGTTGATGATACTGCTGGATAAATCAAGACATTTGTTGGTATAGAACGAAAAGCAATTCCCATAGATTGATTATCAATTGTATATGACAGTGTTCTTGCATCCGCATCAAATTCTAAACCAATTAAAACTGGCCTTAATGGTTCTATAGGTTGAGATAAATACGGATGTGAAATTCCATTATGCCATAATAAACCCTGATGTGACAATCCCCAACCATGTTGATCAATTCCAATTAAATTTGTAAATGATGACGATATTAATTGTTGTTCATTAGCTAAAATAATCAATTCAATCAATGTTATATATGATTCTAAATGTCAAGTTCTTATCCACTTACTTGCAATGCCAAATATAATTGATGTTCCATAGACAGCAGGCATATATATTTCCCAATAATGTTTTCCATTTGATGGTAATGGTTGATCAGCAAGTATAACTTCTGTTGATGAACTTGTTCTTGGATGAAATAATATTTGTTTATTATTATCAAGTAAAATTGCTTTTGAATTAATTTCAGTTGATTTTGACCATTTCCATTGACTATCCAAACAATTTTTATTTAAATAATGTTCACTTTTAAAATGGCACATTAAACTTGTTGACGACCATGATAATGGTGGTAGAATAGAAGCTGGTACAGATCGAACCGTACTTCTATGTCTACCACCATTACTAACGTTCCGATGTTTCTGATTCTGGTCGATGATGTTGTTTCTTCTTTTTCTTTTTCTTTTTCTTCTTTTTTCTAACCATTGCCGTCGTTGGTAAGATTTTTTCTCTCCATGATATATTTTTCCCACTAACATCGTCTGTTCTTCGTCGTCTTCTTCTTCTTTTTTACTCATATTACGTCTTGTAGAGTTCGTTCACCAGGAAATGTGCGTGTTAGACGACAACGTCGACGATCAAGCTTTTTTTTTCCTATCCTGAAGGGAATGAGCACGCGTCGTTCAATTAACAGAAATAGGAGAGCAAGATAAAATGAGAAAAATGGATAGAAAAAAAGAAAAAGAGAGAGTTGACAAATGACATTAATGAATGCTCAGCACGATATGACTTCTCTACGACATCTGCCAAAGAGAAAATAAAATGAAAAAAAAAGGAAAGAAAGAAAAAAGATGCCATCTGTATTTGTATTTTTTTTTCTCTCTCTTCTTCATCTATCAGTAATACAAGTCTCATACATATATCAATAATATAGTGTCATGTTGTCGTGTTCGTTCTTTTTCTTTGTCCTACTAGTGTTGAATTGTTAATGAAAGAGATAACAGTATTAAGAACTCCTGAGGCGTTATCCCGGTGTGTCTTCTGTTCGACTATCCATTTTGTATATGTGCATTTTTATTTAATATATATACATATACCGCTATGTACATGTTTCGTCTTCAAAACCGATAGTGTGCGTCAGATTGAAGACAGAGACATGGGGCAATTAACACAAGCTATGTATTGAACAACAGCTGGTATAGTTTCCCTCATCAGAGTGTTATTCATGAGACCGTCATGTGCATGTTTTTGTTCAATTGATGAGTGGCGACACGCGACAAAGCATCGTTTGAAGAACAACGCGTCTTGTGAACTCAATGATCAATCAAAAAATAGAGGAAGTCGATTTCAATCTTTAATGTGTGCATATGATAGTGAATTTGTTAAATGAACAGTGAAGAGAGTGTGATAAAGAGAAAGAGAAAGAATGACAGGAAATAGGAGTATATGTACGAATGACCATCTGTCGTCGTGTGCACGAAATTTGAAACAAAAGAATATACACAAGTGGATAGACGATGATGAAGTCAATCAAGCGTCGTTCTAATCCCGATAACGAATATGAATGGCACCATATATAGCAGTTGTCCACTCGCATAGGGCGCCATTTGCTTTTCAATTTTCCATCATCGCTTGATTAAATTTTTTTTCTCATAGATTGTTGATCCTTATCTCCACAGCTTATATATATATATACATGCTGTGAATGGCAGAAAAGCTACTACAATTTAGATAGATTGATAATTATATATAAGTTGATGTTTATTAACACAAGAAAAAAAACACGAAATCACATATGTATAACAAACTAAAATTGAATGATTTTCTTTCTTTTTATTATTGTATAATTGCTTTCTATTGATGCTTTTAATCAATTAGAAGTACATAATCATGCAAACAACAATATCGACATCAATAAACGATTGTCGTCATAATATATTACTAACAGATATCAATTACATGTGCATGCACATGTAAATACATTATAGGAATATGTTGATGGTTTGAATATGAAGTTTCCTAGTCTAGTATATTAATCAATTTAAACGATCCAATGAATATAAGCTATAGAAATGTATATTTTAATTGTTTGGAACGAAGAGCATATCATATAAAAAAAGAAAAAAAAAGTTCGTTAGCTTCTAATGTTTTTGTTTCTTCAAATTTGAAATCTAACATAGCGTCAGATGTGAGAATTCATTTGTTAACAAAATATTCACATAAAAAAATATAAAGTACTATAAATGTCGTATTATCCATATAACGAAATATATTCATCAATATGTTTCAATTTCTAAGCCTTTGAATAACCGAATATGTCTAGTAGTCCGGAGAAGGAAAAATCCGGAAAATAAAAATTCGGAAAAGAAATAAGCCACTTCGAAAGGTTTTGTGGTGTGGGTGTGAGTGTTACCCAAGCAGACAAAAAATTGAAAAAACGCGTTTAAACGCTCAGTCGGTAACCGCGATTGTAATCCATTCACGCTTAATAATAAAACGCCATAAACGGCGTTTTGAATGTAAAATCACCACCTTTATAACGTTAAAACGGTGAAAAACTCATATTTTTAACGCTTAAACGCATGGATTTTAAACTCTAGAATAAATGCACGTTTTGACGTTAAAAATATGAGTTTTTCACGGTTTTAACGTTATAAAGGTGGTAATTTTACATCCAAAACGCCGTTTATGGCGTTTTAATATTAAGCGTGAATGGATTACAATTGCGGTTACCGACTGAGCGCTTAAACGCGTTTTTTCAATTTTTTATCTGCTTGGGTAGTGTAGAAGAAAAGTAGTTCATACCTATATATTCACACGTACACTAACTTCAGCCACCTACTCACATCCATGCATCCACATTCATACCCGCGCCCTCACCCACATCATGCCCACACGCTGAACGCCTGCTGCTACAACGATGACATCGATCGTGCCGAGCTTCTCGGTGGACTCTCACTACTAGTAGCTTCGAAGAAATAAGCGTATCAGATTCTGTCTGATATGTCCGCACCTTTTACTTGTTGTGTCTTCCATGATTAATAAACTTCAAGTAAAAATTTTCCGGATTTCTTGACAACACCAAATAATCATTTAATAGTCAAGAAAACGAAATCAATTTATATTCTCCAAATGCATGTATTTAAAAAACAAAACCGCCATGGAAAGAAAAAAAATGAACAAAAGTTAAAAGGAAAAAAAATCCAAACATCGTACATGCGCTTAACATTATGTCTCTTTTTTGCTTTTTCATACTAAAATATATATGCAAGATACGTATTTAACAATAGAAACAAAACAAGAAAAGAAAAAGAAGCAATCTCATACAAATGCGCAAATAGTTTTTTTGAAAAAAAACAAATAACATTTCAAATCTCCATTAAACATGCTTTTCAAGACGCAAAACCAAACTAAAAAAAATCAGATCTTCATATTTCAACAAAACGAAATGTATGAAATTGATGGAATGTGAGAAACCGAAAATGAACAACTACTAGCAAAGCAACTATCCAAAGGTAAAAGAAGAAAAAAACAAAACAAAAAAGAAAAGAAAAACATAAGATCCAATAGCGGAATGATCAAGGATGAGCAGTGCAAAGCATGTACACATATATTAAACAAAATGTATCACGAAAAAACAAACAAGGAATAAAGCACACATGTTTTTTTTGATTTACAAAAAAAGAAGAAGAGAAGAGAAGAGTTAAAATACATTCTAATGACCCCATTTTGATGATGGAGGTGCTTGTGAATTCGTAGTTGTAAATGCTTTATGTTGACGAACCTAAAAAATAAAATATATTTATATTCCAATTCGAAATTTTTTACTTCGAAATATCACACGCACACGCAAAAAATATATGTATAAGACAATTGTTTTCATGCAATAGGAAAGTTTTTTTTTGATCTAAGTGCAATATGTTTTTTTTGTCTATTATCATTCGAAGGCAAAAAAAAGCAAATCATGCGTCATTTATTATGGATGCATTTTAATCAATGTTAATTAATAACTTATTCAAGCAAGATTAGAAAAAAAAAATAAAAGGTAATGAGCATCAGTTTTTTTTTATTTATTTTTCGTACTGAATATCTCTCTATCGTTTGTTTTGTAGTTGTTGATTTCTGTTTGACGCAAGTGCTTGCATCATCTGAAACATGCATAAGATATAAATCAAGTCCAATATATACATGTATATATATATATAGTCAATATGAATTTCAAGAGTTATACAAACCTATTTTCCGAAAAGATATAATTGTATAGACTAAGATATTGAGAAAAGAAATTTTTCTTGTTTTTTTACACTCAAATTTGGATACAAATTCATGTCGGAGTTAATTCAACCCTGATTTTAAGTATTTACACTATATTATCCTTAGAACTTACTCTTGGTGGTATAAATCTTCCACGTCGTATTTCTTGTGTTTGTACATTATTACCAGTATTCTGATTAGCACTATTATTATTATTATTATTATTATTGTTATTAGCACTGCTGTTATTATTATTCATATTATGATTATTATGTGAAGTTGTTGTTAATAATCCAAGTGGTGATCCTGCCGATACAGGTGTTGTTGTTATTGTAGATGGAAGATTTGCATTTAAATTATTAGTTCGTTTTGGAGTTGTAACAGTCGTAGTTACTCGTTCATTGTCCATTTCTAAATCTTCGAGCTTTTGTGTTAATGCAAGTTTTTGTTCAATAGCCATACGAAGTAATGAATTAAGAGTTTTCTTTTCTTCTTCAGCAGCATGAACTTGTCGTTGAAGTTCATCCAATTGTGTTACATATTCATCACAACGTGCAGCAAACATAGCACGTAATGAAGCAAATGTAGCTGCATCTTCTTTTAATGATTTTAATTCATTACGTAATTTCGACATTGTTTCTGTAACAATTAATTTTTCATTTTCATATTTAGATTTCAAATTAGCCAATGCAACTTCAGCTGTTTGTTTATTGGCTTTAAGAACAGTACGTAATGTACCAATTTGTTCACGTTTAGTTGTTAATAATGAACGTAATTTGATAATCTAAACAAAAAGAAGAAGAAAATGATGTCTAATCTTAGAATAGATCTTTTATCATATTGACATGAATAGAACGCGGATGTTAGTAATATGTCAAAAGAGAAATAACAGTAGGGAATATAATTAAGTAACTTTTGTATAGTGTCTGAGCTTCAGATAGGCTGGAAAACATTTTATAGAGATTAGAATCAGTCTGAATATATGATAAGTAATGCGGGTCGAATAGTCAGAATATATCGAACCCAGAAGAAAGATTGAGAGGAGCGATCTTCCCGGAAAATACAAATACTTGGAGGGGAGTACGGATTTGTCAAATGTTGTAAGCCGAAAAACAGTTTTTTTTACACGGTAAACTCTCCCGCTCCCGGAAAACATTTCTACGTGCATGTCTGCTGTAAACTCATGACGGCATATTTTTTTTGAGGGTCACGCATTTCCAGATGCTCTATTCCGTATAATAAAAATACTCGGGTGTTACTCATCTCGTTTTCGAGAGGTTGTAAATAGAAACTGGTAATTCTTGGTATTATAAGAATCACAGTGTACTTCTATAAATAAGTGGCTGAGTCAAACTTTAAAATGAAATAAATCTCTACAATGATATCTTGCAACGCTTTTGATAATTAATTTCTAATTCCTAGATAGATCTTAGTAGAATTTGTCACATCATCTTCGATATTAATTCTTAGAGAAGTATGCTTACTTGATCTTGTAATTCTTTTGTATCATTAGGTAATTCATTTGGTGAAATTGCTGTTTCACTAGTTGATAATTGTTCCTTTGGTTGTTGTTTAACATTAGTTAAAACATGATCAAATGATTGTCGAAATTGTTTAACTTGTTCTTGTAGAATATCTAAGATTTGTTGATTTATTGATGGATCTATAATTTTATTATTTGAATTTAATAATTGTTGTTTTCTTGTTTCAAAATCATTTGTTGGTACAGATAAACCAATTGAATTATAGATATATTTATTAATTGTACCAAATTCTTCACTTAAATGCATCTAAATAATAACAAAACACGAAAAAATTTCTAGAAAAAAACACAAAGAAATTTTCTCTTCTTACTAAATAATCAAAATTTTTATTGAATAATGTCTGTGAATCATTACATTGTTTCATTAAAGTATTATTATCTTGTTTTAATTTAATAATGAAATGTTCTTGTTCATCTGATTTCTTTTTCAATAAATCTTGATCACCATTAAATAAATGAAGGTTTTTATTAATAATTGAATCGATTTGTTCAATAGAATCTAATGCTATTATTAATAAATTATTCGTATCATCAGAATTTGATTCCGATGAATTCGGTTTATTTGGTAAAATAATATCTATAAGATGTTGAACTTTATGTGAAAGAATCTTTGTTTTTTCATTGATTATTAATAATTGATTATCAAGTGATGATTTCGTTTGAGATATTTGAATACATTCAAGTTCAAGTTTACGAATTTCATTACCATGAATTTCACTAAAACAAAAAATATTCAATATATTTACATTATAAATCTTATATTTTTTACCTGAATAAATTTCCAACAGGTTGTTGTTCTTGTTGATCATTCTCAAGCATATCACTGTATTCAGTTGATGATGGTACACGACTTGTATCATCATCTTCAATATCATCTTCATCACCCTCAATTATATAATCATCATCTGTATGTGTACCACTATGACCATTTAATGTCATACGTAATGTATCTAAATTTCGACGAGATTCCTATGCACACAATACAAAATGTAAAAAAATTGAAATTTGAAATAATCAAAATAAAATACTTGTTGAATTCGATGATCTAATTGTTGTTTATATATATGTTTTTGTTCACGTTCATCACGAAGATTATTATGTAATTCAATTAATTGAGATTCTGCAATAGCTTTTAGAGATTCAAGTTCTTTCATCGAACGATTTAAATCATCAATCTATGAACATAGAAAAAAATAAATGATTATCAAATATTATGTTTTTTAGAAAATTTAAGATCCTATATTTGTTTGTTAGTTTCTAGCTGAGACACTGTTTTACATCGATATAACTTTTGAAAGATTATTTCAATGTATTAAAATACTAAATCTATTATGATAAAGAGTACTTATATACAAGGTTGATTTTTTAAAAGAATTTTGTAAGACAAGTAGTATCGATTTCATTTTTTTGTCAAGTATAGAAAAAAATCAATTCTATTGTATAATGAAGTGTTATAACTTCTATATTGGAAATATTGTGATGAAGCGATTGATCGAGGTCACTTTTTAGCATCTTATGTATAATTTTTTTTCAGTATCATTTCAACATGAACTTTACACAGACAACTTAGTCATAAAGTATATTTCGTACTGTACTATTGACAATATATTTCGTTGATTATGTTATCTTTAGTACTAATTTTACACTACAGGAGAGACATAGGTAAACATCCGAATGACAAATGTGAAGCAGGTGTTAAATATCATTTAGTTTCGAGTAGACAAACATAAATTTCAAAAAAGGAAATCTCGTCTTTCCTATATATCCGGTAAATAGAAGACAGAAGAAATATCCTGTCTGTACGTCACTTTTAATGAACGAGTATTGATAGCTTACAATACTTCTATCGCTACTTATACCACTTGTAATTTTATTTTGAAGCTTAGATTAATATAATAATATCGTAAATATACAAACTAACTAAATAATTTTAGCTGTAGAAGCTCATTCTCAACTAATGAAAGATATCTGGTACATATTACAACCCAATTAGTAACTTATTACATGAATTATCTTTATGACTTGCTGTAAATTGATAATACTCTAGTTCATCTATAGTATATGATGATATGTATATGTAAATAAATAGCAAGACATAATCAAATTAATTCATTGACGTCTCAAATTACTAAATTATTTCTTATTGGAATCAATAAAAAACGATTGTTTATTTTGTATACAGAAGAAGAAAAAAAAGAACTTCAGACAATCAATTTTCATTAACTATGACAATCTCTTTCATTTATTCTATATTCATATTGAAAAGCTTTGATCGATTAAGACAAACAACTTAAATGTCAATAGTCGTTATATGTCTGCGATACATATTTTCCTATATATCGCAACCTTATCTTTTTATTTATCACTGATATGAAATATGATTAGCTGTTAACAAGATTAATGAACATTGATTATTCCTAACTTACATTTTCTTGCAATTGTTTATTTTCATGTTTTAATCCGTCGAAATCAATAAGATTTTCTCGTAATTTTTGTACTTGTTGTTGTAAAGCAACATTATCTTCTTCTAATTCAGTATTTGCATCAATAAGTCTTTGTTCTTGTGCTTTAGTTTCTTTTAATTCATATTTTAATTTAACTTTTAATTCATCTAATTCATGAATACGTTCAGTTAATTCTTGACAATTTAATGAAATTTTTTCATTTTCCGTAAATAAACGTTCATTATCATGTTTCAATGAACGTAATTCATGTTCATGACGAGTTATTTCTTTCATTAAATATTCTTCACGTGTTTGTTGTTCATGTAAAAGTGTTTCTTCATTTGTTTCACCTTTTAATGTTTCTTCACGTTTATTTGCTTGTATTGTTTTCAGTTGACTTTTTAATTGTTCACATTCTAATTTAAGTAATTCATGTTGATTTTCTAATTCAATATGTTGTATTTCTAAATTTTTTTTTTCATCTATCAATGCTAAACCATATTCAGCAGCTTGTAAATTTGCTGAATGTAATCTAGCTATTTGAGCATACGGATCATCGTCTTCAGTTGACGTCATTGATTGAAAAAAACTAGTTTATATGAGGCGAAATTTTATTTTTATAGAAAACAAAACAAAATTTACGTATTTATCTACCTGTCGTTTAAAATTTGCGTAGAATTACTAATGAAAAAAATATATTTCAGATAGTAATTATTGATAATAATAAGAAATGAGTCAAATTTATATGATTGATTGCGGACGGAATAAGCAGAAGAATTACTCTAGAGAGAAAAGGTAAAGCATGTGTGCGTGTTTTTTTTAGAAAGAAAAAAAATATACAGGTGGACATTTTTTGATGATATTTGATGGATAATATATGATATGAAAAAAATTTTAAAAAAATCATTAAGAATAAAAATGAATCGAGATTTAAGAAATATTTTATACGAGATATTTGAAAATTTATAATTTATTAAAATTATTATAGATGTCGTACATATATGAGAATAGAACTTTTTCTAATGAAAAACATATTACATATGATTGTATTTGAACCTAAATAGATAAAGTATGTATCAATAAATATTTATAGATTTTGCAAGGAGACTTATGTCATCACTTTTTTTTTATTTATGGTTGTTATAATAGATATGCATGTAAATGAATAGGGCATGTTATTTTAGTTTCGATTATAACATAATTATCTTCACATAAAATATTTGTTTCGGTTTTTAATGAAAAGGAAGAAAACTTTTTAATGAGACGTGTACCATAGTATCAATAGGCAAGGCTTTCTCTTGAGTCATACAGTAGTTTTTATAATTATTGTTTTTGATGGCAACAAGTGCATAACGAACACAAAGTTTTCTTCCAGTTTGGAAATTACTGCCGATTTTTAGATTAAATATCTATACGAAAAAATATACGCTTATTAAAACTATGATTCATTAAGTATTGTAACAGTTTAATGTCTGTTTAAAGATTAGAAAAAATATGCAATCTTTTCTTATTCTTATGAATTCAATAGTCCAAGAAATAAATATTCGTTTTTTTACTTATAACTGTCAAACGATCTGAAGAGCTGTCATGATTATAACTACATAGAACTTCCAATCAAAATCATTTCATTTATTTTTTTTACCTGAATAATATACAATGTCTCGTATAAAGAAAGAAGAACAGGATAAACTCTTCAATAGATGAGCACTTTTAAGTGCCATTCAAAATCACTTATAATTAGACGATGAATTTGAAAGTGAACTGAGTGTTCAGAATTTTTTCTTTTGTTTTCATTCATTTTCTCACAGAAATGTCTATCGTTATTTTTGCAAGATAAATAATATAGACTTTCTTTCTTTTACAAACAATCGGTTCATCTGTCATATGTATATAATATTAATCTTGCAGATAACTTCTGCAATACTTAATAAACAGATCCCTAGATTATATTGTTCTACAGTTTATGTCAAGCATACAACGCCTTGTTTTACTAATTATATATGTCTGGAATGTTTTGAGATTTATTCAACTAGAAACCTAAAATTAAATTGCTTTCTCTCATTTAATTTTGTCTACAATAAGTAATTCCATATAAGGTTCCTTTATTAATTACTGACATACAACGTCAAAAGAAAAGAAAGAAAAAATATTAAACATATTACAACATATTGAACAAAACCCTCTAGCAATAATATATATATATCTGACACAATAAAAAAGAAACAAGACCAATCAAACAATAAAATTATTATATCATAGCACTAAAATAACAACGAATATGACAAATAATGCACACACTGTTTAAACAAAAAAAGAAAAAAGAAACAACAAACGTCTATTCTAATTACATGAAAAATATATATACAACGGAGAGAAAAAAGAAAACATTTCCTATCAGATGTTGAGCAACTATTTTTTTCAGAGTGGCGATTCATTATTTAGAAAAAGTATTTTTTTTAATGTTTGCGATCGATAACTACGTGATTTTTGACGTCGTTTAGAAAATGAATCCATAACAGTTTGAGCAACATTCGCAAAAGCTGATGATGATGATGTTGATGAATTAGCTACTGGTTGTATAGATGTTGATGTATACGATGTAATTGGAATAGGTTCATCTAATGGTTGGGAAGATGTATTATATTGATGTGGTAAATAACGACGATGATAACTCGATGTTTGATTTTGATTATATGTTGTGGGTAATTTTATTTCACGAAAAAGAACTTCAGCACAACGATATAAATAGAATAGATCTCCCTGAAAAGAATAAAAGGATATTCTTATATTATTTTTAAGACTTTTTTTCTTACATTATGTCGCCATATACCAGGACGTTTAATATGATAAAGTTTAGCTAATTCGTAGATATTTAATGTACCCTCAATTTCTATTTGTTCACTTATTGTATATAAAGCACAAAATGTTGCTGAAAAACAAAACAAAAAAGGATTTTACAAATATTATTAATCGAAGAAAATCATTCTAACCAGCTCGATGGCCACCAAAAAGATCATGAACAACAATTGAACCACTAGATTTAGTATTCATACGTAATTTTCTTATTGTATTTATAAGATTAAATGATGCTTTAAGAGGTGAACATGCATCTGGCCAATAAGTACTTGAGACAATTTTCACTCGTAATTCATAATCCTCCTTTAGAAAGAAAAACAATGGATGATTTTCTTTTGTAGATTTGTATTTCTTACCTCAGTTGATTGAAGTAAAAAATCTCGATATATATATTCACATTCAAAACGTTCATCTATTAAACATACACTAAAACTTCCACAATCCATTAATTGACTTGGTAATGGCCAAAAATCCGGTACATCCGGCTGAAAAAAAAAGAATTCTTTAAAATTTAATTATAATAAATCGAAATTTCTACTTGAGATTTTTCATCCGCATATAATGAAACAATGATACTGGTATTTGTACTCCATATCATTTGCCAAAAATCAGTGATAGTATTCATCATAGGATGTTGAGTAATTATAAATTCATCGACACGATGGCAACCCTAAAGAAATAAAAAACATCTATCATAGATGAAACGAAATATTGAAGTCTCTCGTTTAAACTGAACTCAAAGAAAACTATTTATTCACTCAATGTAATTTATTAAATACTTACATGCATATACGATGCATTAATATATTCTCCACCTGGTTGTTGTTTTCTATCTGCCGCTAGTATGACTCTACATGGATTAAATGGTACAATTGCTTGTGTTCGATTTTTTCCTAGATTTTCTTCCATTTGTCCAAATGATAATTGATAATCATTTGTTTTATTTTGTAAAACAACTAATTGAAATTGTTTATCTAAACGTGTTAGATTTGAATCTTTATCGAAATAATCTAACATTTGTATAATATAATCAAAATTTTGATCATTTAATTCTAATTCATTATAACCAATATTTAATAATTGAATTGCTTCAAGTAAAACATCATAAATAAATATAAATTGTTCTTCCGTTTGAACAAGAAAATTTCGTTGTTGACGGATATGTTTTAAAAATGAAGGAATATTTAATGAATGTTGTTCACGAATTTTTTTTAACATCGTATCAACAACAATATAAGTTCCTGTACGACCAACACCTGCAGAACAATGAACAACAATAGGTCCACCTGTTTCAGGATTACATGCTGATGAATGACGAATAAATGAGAGAACTGGTAATGTAAATAATGGAACACCATGATCAGGCCAATCAGTATAATGAAATTGATGAACAAGACGTTCGTACGTTATACGCTAAATAATAATTATATTTAGAATACGCTGAGAAAGTATAGACAATTTTTACTTATATTTCATTTCTATCGCAAATGTTATGTGATGAAGAGCTAAGTTTTACTCGGATCAAATAGATTTGTTAATCGAAACTCAATAAAATTCATTTGGCTCAGGGGATATGGTGTCCGTTGAGCGAAAAACATGTCAGCGAACGGGGTTTTCAGCGAAAAAAATGCGCGAAAGTCACAACTGCGAAACACCTTTTGCATTCACCCACACTTTTCGTCCATACCCTCATCGAGAAAAATCATATCGCTGAATTGCCTTTCGCTCTTTTTATTTCGCTAAAAATTTTCGCTGAAAAGCCTTTCGCTCACTAGCCCCCATACCGTCCTACCCCTAGTGTTGCATGAACAATACGTCGCAGCTCATTTTAGGGTTCAAAACGAATTGTTCGTAAATCTTTGATGTTAGGCAGTGTATGTACGTGGGATGTAGATATTCGATGCACCCTCACTGAGCCATACGCCTGCGACGCTTTGCCTACATGACGTTTTATCCGATCACCTTTGATCCTGACCAAAATTTCTTCTCAGGTAAATAGATACTCATTTTCTGTATACTACATATACCGAAAATCTTAAGCATGAATAATTCTTTACATACCTTTCGATTAGCTTTACATCGAATTGAAAATATTCTTTTAACGTAATAAGCAAACGAAATTGTACTGACTAATGTTACTTGAATAGTACCATAAGTTTCACTACCTTCTTGTGGCCAATATAAATCACATTTCACCTTAACAAAAAAAAACAAATATGAAAATTATTCCTCAAATCATAACATTTCTTACTCGTCCACGTTCTTTTATATTCGTAATCATTACTAACACATTTACATCTTTTTCCCATATCATTCTCCTATTAAAAATTGAAAAATCAATGAATTACATTTTTTTTCTAAAGTTCTATCAATTACCAAAAATCATTTATTGTATTTGGCATTGGTCCTTGTGTTGCAATATAAGCATTTGCTTTTTGATGACCCTAAATAAAGAAATTTTCAATATATAAATCTTTTCGTAAATCTATTCGATTTTACATCAACATAGTTTGCATTTATATAATTCCCTCGGCCATCTCTATCTTCACTTGATAATTTCACACGTGAATGATCATCTAAATTAATAATAAAGTCATTTTTGTTTTCTCTATATTTTTTGTTATTTACATGTTAAAATATTTGTATAACGATTTTTTGGTTTATTATAATCAATTTGAGAAACATCAGCTGGAAATGTATAATTTTTTGATACTTCACAAATATCCTAAAAGAAATTTTTTTTAATAAATCTTAAATCTCTCAATGAAATACAAACTTCAAATAAACGAACAAAACCAAAATCGCCATCTTTATGCATTCTTGCTACATAATTAGCAAATTGATTGATTGCAATTGATGTTGAATCAAATTCTTCTACAGAAAATTCGATTTACAAATAAAAAAAACAAAAACGAAGTTTAACATACTATAATTTGCATCAAAATAATTCACACTATTTCCATTACTAACATTTCCTTCTATGGAACCATTTATTTGAACAAGATTTGATCTTGGATGATGCTTTTTACGTATTAAATATACATAACGAAGTATCATTCGACGACAATCTGGCATTAATCCCCTATTAAATTCATTTTAATATAAAACTTGTTTTTTTTTCTATTTTATATATATTCTTACTTTCGATAGGCAATAAAAACTGCTAATGCAGTAAGACTTATTATTGATAGAATAAGTCCAGCAATAATTCCACCTAATATACGATTTTCTCGTTTAACATGTATACGAGGACTAGGAGCTAAAATAAATAAGAAGTTTATAAGAAGACAAAAGAACATTCAAATAATATCAAACCTATTCGAGTAATTGGACATAATATGGATACATTGATTTTTTCATTTGAATTATTATCAATAATATTATTTTCAACAACAACGGAATAATTATCTTTTACATCAATAACATTTGCACTAACATACTACAAAATCAAAAGAACATATATTAATAAGAAGTCCGAAGGATTTGCTTGAATGTATATTATGAATGATTGTCAAAATCGAAACTCGTCTTTTGCATGGGAAAAAATGTTAGACGATTAGATTTATTCATGTCAGACGATTATTTAATTATGAATAAGCAGATTAGATAAAACAAAATATTAATTATTTTTTCATCTTATTAATAGACGAGAATAATCTAGTTTCTGTTTATAATACTTTGAACAGAATTTACAAAAAAGATTTTTAATTATAAGAATAACGAGAATATCAAAATCGAATTATTCTTTTATATAGTTAAAACCATATGCGAAAGGAATGCGGCTATTTGTTCTAGTTATTACATACATACATATATGAGGCTAATGATTTGTTATTGTTTGTGCATTATATTTTAGAAGAAAGAATGACTATTAAGTATCTTCTTATGATGAACCATGTGTCTTCGTTTACATCAATTTATATTTAGTCTTACTTTCAACTATTTATAATCTTGTTTATAAAGTAATTATTGATAATTTTTGTATGACTACTCAAACTATTCATGTTATCTAAACACATTCTATACTATCTATGACTTATCATAAAATATTTGTGAGTCTTTTTCTTTTTGCACAGAAATAGATCCGGATATGAAGTATTTCTAACCAAATGATTCATAAGAAATATTTTATAGATTTCCTTCCTGATTAGACATAAATCCGAAATAATAACAAATCATTAATATTATAGTACGACCTGTCTAACCGTAACGGAATCAGATTTTCCCCCCGTGTTCACTCTCTATATCAGTGAGGCTGAAATTCTAACATAGAGCGTAGTCTTAGTTGCTCTACATGTGCCATAAGCTATGTCAAGTTTGCTTCTCTTATTCGTGTTCCACGCTAGCAGTTACATGCCATGACGGAATCAGAAAAGAGGATGCTTAAGAAATACTGAAATATGACATCACACCGTTGAAAATGTTTCGTGACGGAATTAGATTTTCTAATGTCTAGTTCTCGGTTATTAAAAAGTTGTTTACATGAATTTGATAGTGATATGTGTTTCGGAACCTGGCCGCAGAGCAACATCATGGCTGAAGAACATCTCTCAATGGACCAATACATCGACTGAAAAACTATTGCACAGTGCCTAAGACAGAAATGCTTTTAGAAAACTGGTCGCAAACATTCAGTAATGAATATGCACAAGAAGAAGAAGAAGATGTGTTTAGAACGACGTTCTTAAGCGTAAACAAAAAAATCAGCTACGCTGTTGTAATGCTAGATTACTTTTTCTGAAAAAAACCCTCCTCCCACTAGTGGACAGATCGAGTAGAAACCTCCGATTTTAAGATGATAATCAGATTGAAATTTAAAACAACGTACTTTATGTATATCATAAATATTTTTTTTAATAAAATGTGTTCGACTTGTTCGATAAAAAACATTAGTTGGTTTAAGTGAATATATTTGTTTTTCACTATTATATAATTGCATATGTATCATTAAATGATGATTATTAGGTCCTGTTGATTTAATTGAACAAGTTAATGGTGAATACATTGGATGAAAATCATCACAATATTTTACAATTGTTTCAACATATTCCATTTGATTTGTTGAAAAGATAAATTTGATTTTAAATGTTAAACTTTTACGTTTTAAACGATAGATAAATGAAGTTAATGATTTCATTGAAGAAAATTCTTGTTCATAATGATTATCTGTTAATGCAACATGATCTTGATAATCATATATTGTTATATTATATATATAATTGGATGATAATAATTGTGATCGATTAAATTCAACTAATAATAATTGTGTATCAAGACGATAACATATTACGGATTGTTCAATTATATGCCGGTCAATAAATTGATAATTTTTATTTTCATTTGAATTCATTGATAATGTTGTACTATTTATTGTTATACTACCACTATAACGTTTCCATACATCAACAGCTGATATATCAATAGAATAGAGAGTATTTGGATATAATGATGGAAATGTATAACTTAATAATGTTCCATTAACTAATGTTCGATATTGAATTGTATTATTATATCTAATAGAATCAAAATACATATCAAGAAATTCTCTTTTATTTATTTTACTCTTACTTTAATACTAATTCATAATAAGTTATATTAGCATTTCGATTATAACTATCATCTTCCCAATCGACAGTTATACTTGTATTAGTTATATTACGAACAAAAGCATGACGAATATTCAATGGATGATCTAAATTCACAAATAATTAACATATCTATATAATATTTTCTATCAACGATGACATCTATTTTTCCTTCTCATTCTATTAAGATACGATTGTATGTCAATCATCATTATCATGTTGACAGATAATTATTTCATTTATACTTAAAACCGATGATAAAAAGTCTATATTTTATTTTGATGATAATTAAAGAAAAGAAATCCCTTTTTATAGAATATTATTTAGTTCTTACCATATGTGCGAATTTTAATTCGATATTTTTCATTACTTCCAACTCCGATTTTTGATATAGTTGAACAAATAAATTCTCGATCAAATGGTTGTGTACCATTAATACGATAATAACGTCCACGATCGGATTCATAACGATGATTGGCTACATCATACCATTGTATATCTGAACTATGCGTAAAATCTAATGGACATCGTATTAATGCTGAATGTGTACGTGGATCGAGAAAGATAGCTTCATTTAATTCATGAATTGTTGTCGAATTAATAGCGGATAAGATTATAAATTGAAAGATAAGAAAAAAATAAACAATAATCTGAGCGTTTAGAAGAATCATTTTTTGTTGAGATTGTATTGAAAGAAAAAATTTTCTATTATGTAAAATCCATTCAAATTGAACATTTTTTTATTTACAACTATAGGCTCATTCTAAAACAAGAAAAAACAATGAAAATCAATAAGCAATGTAAACTCTATACTATATTCAACGGACATACGAATGAACGAACACATAAATAAACATATGTCGGGCAATTGACATTAGATTTCCATTGGTTTATTTATAATCACATTTTTTGCTTCCACATTTTTTGAACTACCAACTAACGTCATCTATCGTTCGAATAGGAGATTTAATATTCGGATTAAAAATCCATACATCATATTAACTGTATATGACTAATTGTTACATATATATAGATATATATATAAAGTTTATTGTTATGATTATAGTTAATCTTCTTCAATATAATATTGTTCGAAGTCTATTCTATTTCGATAGATAACTGAATACATAAATCATCATCATTGTTTTCCTTAGCACAGTTGATGTGCCGTTAAATCCCTTTTGCTTTTTATCTAATTATGACGTTGCCAGGTTGACTAATATCTATTTTTTTCTCCTTTTTTTTTCTAGCCTTCATAACAGCCACATACATTGACAACATATATACACACGTAAAGAATGTGAGACACATGACAGTACTGTGGAAGTGCTATGGGATTTAGTTTATTTTATCTTAAAATTCTTATGAAGAAACTTAATATTGATGATCTTAAGAACAAATTACATACTCAAAATGTTTTCTATATTTGATCGATGCTTTCGTAGTTCATTACGTAATGTGACTTGTTGCTTTGGACTTAACTCAACACAAAATACCCGGTAAGTTGTGATTTAAAGAGAAACATTTAGCCGGTCTCTTTCCGATGAATTTTTCCTTCGAAAATAGGAGTTGTTTTTAAAAAAAACATATCCTAAACGTTTCTTTTCTCTAAGTATTTCATCAAATATTTTTACTTTAAAAAAAAAGAATATATATCTATATATCACGAATTATTTGATCTGTCACCATATGAGATTATTTAGTTATCTCTACCAGATATATCATCGATGCTATCAATTACCAAAGAAATCTTATTGTCTTGTTCAGTTTTTTAGAGCTTCTTAAATAGAATTTTATATTATTTTAAAATCATAAATTTAGATAACTGTTAAAAATGTTCAAAAACCCATTTTTTATTGATAATAGTATTTGAAATAGATTATAAAATTTATACTTTTTTTTTTCGTCAAAACTATTTTATTAGTATAAGATGTGATCTTTGATTGAAGTTTTGTATAAATGTTAAGACCTTGACGTTAATGGAATTCTTTAGATCAAATATCGTCTATCATTTTATCCATCTACTACTGATGTAATAGATCTTGTAAAGCATGTTTTTAGTGTATTAATTGTAATATTTGATACAAATGAAAGAAAAATTTAATTATTAATTTTGAAATCAATATTTGTAATATTTAGTTTTGATTCCACTAGAAACGTATATTTATCAAACAAGAAATATATCTAACGTCTATATTTAGTATTGATGCTTTGGGGCACTTAAGATGCTAAACGATAAACAGACGATTCAACTTCCGATTATAGATAGATAGATAGAAAGATACGTATTAAATCTCTCTACTACACATTTACACTTGTCATTTATATTATAAGACTCGATATATACTTATCAACCATTCTAATAATAGACAACTAAATATAAATTGATACCAATAAGGAAAGTTATCTGTACGACAAAGATTTATTGAACAAATTCCAAATAAAATAAAGCATAGATTATATTTGTGATTATTTAATCTACTGAATATGTAATGTATTCTATTGAAAATACCAATAGTTCTATATCCTGTAGCGATCTGATCTTTTTTTATTGCATATTAATAGAGAACAAATAACCTTTTTCCAGCACAGTGCGCTCTTCTTTCTTTTTTTAATATAAATAACTAAATCGATTAATAAGTGTTTTTTTTGTGATTTGTTCAAGTACAGATAAAATATGGCCTACACATAAAAATCAAGGACATATCTTTTCATACAGGTGTCATATAAAGTAAGTTTCATATTCTATGCTGATTTTACTAGACAAAATCAATGTCTTAAATAATTGAAATAGAACAAATTAGTATTGTCGATAATAGGAATATATCATTAGAATGATATAAATAAAATAAAGATAGAATCAAACGAAAAAGAAATAGAATATACTGTATGTTTTGATTAGAACTACCCCAAAAAAAAATTGCAGGTTCTTCTATTTACAACATTGGGGCTGGCTTAGCAATGTGGTCGATTGCGCTGCGCGCGCGCGCGCAATAACACAATGAGAAGGAGGAGAAGATACTAGTAGTTTTGTCGCTCTTTCTGTCCATTAACTTAGAGAAGAAAGAAAATACGAGAATACAACATAAAAAAACAAACAGAAAAAGATGCTTTATACATCTCGTGCGCATTTATACTCTCGGCAAGAATCTGAAAACAAGACAGAGACACGGAGAGAGAGAGAGAGACAGAGAGAAAAAATATCTCACTGTACAAATACGTATGAGATTGCTATAGCTAGAATATACAAGGATGAGAAGGATGGTTAACTACACTACTTATTGAGTGGAGTCTCTTTCTACACCAAAAGAATAAGCTAAGAAGGATATCGATGATATCTAGCTAAAATTGTTTTGTTATATATCAACCGTTCGTTTTGTCCTTCTTGGGTTTTTTTTTGCTTCTTATATTTATCTTATTGTGCTTTCAGTTTAGTAGAAGAAATAGTACTGAATACAACACTAAGACAAAATTCTTATTCTTCTTATACCGGTTTTTTTTATTATATCTCTATTGTTTAGTATTGCATATTTCTTCGGAATAACTCGAATTGTATATATCAATTCGATATATATCAAATCTTTAGTTCGACTTTAGGTTTTTTTCTTTTCAAATTTTATATATTGTTTTTGATTATTGATATATATTCATACAAACACAAAAACAATGAGGTAAGTAAAATAAATAGAATACATAAGAAAAAATGAATAATTAGATTTTCATATAATTGAATTTTGCGTGCAAAATCAACTAATTATACTAAGCGTTTTTATAGGAAAGCGTAGGATAGAGTCTCTATTGAAACTTGCAACAAACTGGATAATATTTGTTGATTACTTGTTTGGTAACGATGACGACAGACAACATATATTCAGGGATACAAAAGGCTAATATAAATAGCATTACTCTATACTCCCCCATGTGTCTCCGTCAATAGAAAATTATAATCTATTAAAAGGATATTTCTCGAGAGTTAACGAGTACAATATATTAAAGATATATATTTCTATGAATACAAAAGAAGAAAAAAAAAATTTAATTTAAGAATAATAATTATTTATCTTATCTATTTAGTACATGTACAAGTTGTCATAATTCATTTCCAGCTGGATCTCGTAAGTTATATTTTTCTTGTTTCATTTATTATATATTCTATTTTTGGTTATTTTTGCTAGGTATTACTGAATTCGATGGCAAACAATATCATGTAGATAATTTAAACAGAAAACAAAACATTTTCTGGAAATTATTTAATTTTTTAGCCCGATTGTTTTGCTTGTGCTGATTGTCGTAAACCAATAACATCACAATTTTATCCATTTAACAATGAATATCTATGTTCAGCATGTCATGAAGCACGTTTTCCTCGTAAACGTTGTGGTAAATGTGGTTCGGTGATAACTTCAGCTGGTATAACATTTGCTGGTGCATCATATCATGCGGCTTGTTTCTTGTGTATGTATCAGTTACATGAGAAGTTAATTGATCGTAATTAGAAACTAGAAAATATTATTTCTGCCTGATAGAATTATATTATTTCTATTTTCATGATTAATCGTTTATTATTATTCTAGGTGTAACATGTAAACAACCAATATCGGCTCAATCAAAAATCTCAATGGTTGATGGTCAACCATGTTGTGTTAAATGTTATGAAGATAAACATGCTAAACGATGTAGTCGTTGTCAAAAAGCAATTGTTGCTGATGTTGAATATCTTGAATTTGAAGATAAATATTGGCATAAAGAATGTTTTACATGTTCAAAATGCCAGGTAACAAAAAAACGCGTCATTTATTTTATAAAGTTTAATTTTTTCTATAGAAATGTATTGCTGAAGAAAGTTTTTATCAAGATGGAAATTTAATTTTATGCAAAGATTGCATTTAATTAACATAAAACAAAAACAAATTTTATAAACAATACATCGTTTTCTTTTTCTATAAGCATAATGTTTTATGTGTGTATTGCTTTTAAAATACTGCTGCTAATGCTGCTTCTTCTTCTTCTTCTTCTTTTTTTTTAATATGCTACCAGTTGCCTTTCTTTGCGCTCATCCCTGGCTATATTTCTATTTTGACAATTTTCTAATGCTTTATGGAATTTTTTTCGTATTTCTTCTTTAAACAAAAAAAACACAATACAAGATATACTAGTTAATATTATATATTTCTATTAAAATTCATCCTTTTCATGATGAGATTGTGAGAATTTTTCATATAAATAAGTTTGATAAATTTCTTCAACATTTATATCTTCAAATTTATGAAAACTAATAGGTTTTTGATGTTGAAGCCACTCTTTTGAATAAGCATTTGGTTGAGCTTGATGTAATTCTCTTATATGTGTTAATTGTATATTCAAACGTTTTAAACATAAACCTAAAAACATATCATCCGGTGTATCAGGTGTTGGACATTCACAGTTCGATAAAATTTGTTGTACAGCTTGTCGATTAAATATCATACCTGAACCACCAGTTGGATAATCATAATAATTTCCATAACCATATCGTTCACCAAGTACCATGGGTATATCATTTGAAAGCATGAAACATCGAATAAGTTCAAGAAGTCTTTTTACAGATAAAAGTGTATCATCATCAGCAATAATTAAAAATTGAAAATTTTCTTTATTTTTATGAAAATAATTTAGTATTGTAAATGTTTTATGACAATGACCACGATCCGTATTTTCTTTTGTTATTATAAATCGTTCATTTTTATTATCAGCTGTTTCATTGATTTCATTTGTAAATAAATTATAATGAAGTTTATTATTTAACCAAGTTTTTTTCAATAGATCAATACGAGTTTTATGATATTTGACATAAGTTTTTATTCCAAAATATAAATCATCTAATTGAATATCTTTTCTTTCACATAAATAATCATATTGTCCCTCGTACCATGTTAAACAATTCTTTTTATATTCATTACAAAAAAGTTTCGATTTATCAGTTAGTTTTGTATTAGTTAATTCATTTATTAATTGATTTAATTCATATTTGATATCAATAATAAAATCAATTGGTTTTGTATAGGATTGAAAACGATCAATAAATAACGACAAAACATTGCGTGATATTAAAGTACCCGATGAAAAATCTGGATAGGGATTATCGAATGAAAATGAATAATGATGAATTATACTCGGTTCAGTATCATATAAACCATGACCGATATATAAATCTTTTGTTTTTTGACTAAATTCAATTAATTTAGTTAGATTAAAACGTGTTTGAGGTTCACATATAAATAACCATTTTAATTGAGAATATTGATCAATAATTGATGAAAATATTGGATATATTGAATACCAATTTGGTATTGATGATGCATATGAATGTGTATAAAGAAGTGGGATATGAGCTGGAATAAATGTTGATGCATTATGAGCTTGACTTAGAATATAGATATGAGGTTCACTTATTATAAGAATAATAAATTCATTCGTAGTAGTAGTAGATGAACATTGATCAATTGAAAATAATAAAAAAAGAATGAAAATATATTTCATATTTATCTAAAACATATGGAAAATGGCGGGTATTAATGATCTGATTATATAATAATGTCGAAAAGTATTTATGATCGTCAATTAGATACGATTTTATTTAAACGTTTACATGCAACTAATTTTACTCTTGCACCAAAACGATATGTTAAAATCTTAGGACCGGGTACTTATAATCCAATGACAATAGATGAAATCTACAAACAAAAATCATGTAGTAAATATGGCCCTTATTATCAACAATCAAAACGTTTTACAACAAAAAATCATAAATCAAAACATTTATGTAATTCTCAAGTATTGAAATTTTGTTTTTAATGAGAATTTTTAATTATTCTAGAATTTAGAGTATGATCTATAGTTTAAGTAATATTCCTGATGAATTACAAAGAAAACATGATTTTGAAAGACGTTATAATTCTATAAGGCTTGATCGGCAAAGTAATGATCTATGTCGTAAACGAAAACAATTCATACCTCGTGCTCCACCAGTGACTTTATATGAAAAAACAAATTTTGCAGATGAACTTCAACGTAAACAAACAGGAAAGTATATAATAGATTTTATCTATAAGCTTAAATCACTTGAACAATCTCATGAGAGAGATATAGTATAATACTGAATGTTTTTACAAGATAAGAGTTCTTTCGTAACGACATTTTACAAGGTCAAAATTCTCGTTTTACAATCTACTGGAAAGTTGATCCTTTCGGATTATGTATTAATAAAACATTTTTTTTTCTAGGAATCTATGGACCTTATGTAAAACTAGCAAAAGATCGTCATATCGAATTTCCCGATTGGTACAAAGGGCCTACTCATTTTCAAGATAAATCAATACTTGAATATCTTTTCTCAAAATCTAATCGATATAAAGGCAAATTTCTACCAATTCCTTCGAATTTGAATACTAATGAAATTCAATTAAAAACTTCTCCTGGACCAACGACTTATTTTAAAGATCAAATTTCTCAGAAAAAATCTTCTCATATCAATCGCGAAAAAAATCCGTTGTTTGGTTTTCTTTCGTCAACAGAACGATTTCATGAAATAAAACCATCATTCTCACATCTAGGTCCAGTTTCATATAAATCTAATTTATGTCATCAATTATGTACAAAAAAGAAACAATTAAACACAAATTTTTGAAAATTTTACTTGCTTACTCAAAAATGTCATATAAAGTTTTTAAACCAAAAAAAAGAAAAAAAGAACTGCAATGCATAGCAATATAAACAAACAAGAAAAAGAAAAATTAATGTACATTTTTTATGCTTGTATTTGAATAGGTTTCTTCAAATTCTGTTGATAGAAGCCAATTTTCAACAAGAATATATGAATCATCATGTGTGATAGTTGTATTTAATAACTGTCCATTGTATCTTTTAGAGAATAATTGTACTAATTCATCCCGAGAGACTATGTCATATTTAATGGGTATATAAAAATAATCATCACAATAACTAACAATTAAACCCATCTTTTTCGCTTGTTTAGTCAATACAAAACGTTGTAATTGATCCAATGGTTGACATGAGATAAGTTTCTCTTCAAATGGAAATGTAAATTGACATAAAATATTTTGTGGATGATTAAATGATGAAATAATATTTAAAAATTTTTCTCCAATTAATTGTATATGAAAAATAGAGAGTAGATTTAATGGAGCAATTAATTTTAATAGAATTTTATTTTGATTTAATTTTGAAAATAAAGTTACTGAAAAATTCGTTGAAATCTGTTGTTTTTTTTCATTTGTTCGATTTAAACGATTTTCAATTTCATTTCGAAGTCGATCGATTTCATAAAATTTAACTTCTGAAAGTAGTTGATTTAATTCAGTAAAATTTTCTGGTAATAAAAGATTGCTTTCACGAAAATAATTTAATATATAACGAAAATATTTTCCATCACGATCAATAAAATATCGACCATGAGTATCCAATTGAATATCTGTTTGATTTTTTATAATTAAAGATAAATATGATTGTGAATCAACATTTTGATTAATTGTCGAACGTTTTGTTGAATAAATTTCACCACCAATATTAAATTTTATAATATCATCATCATTCAAGACTGATAAACATTGAATTGTTGCCATCCTAGAAACATTAACATACAAAAAATGAAGAGGAACGACGACTAGTATTCTATTCTATCCTTTTTTTCTGCTTCTTCTTCTCCTCCGTCTTCTCCTTCTTTTCCGCTAGTATTGCGAAAAGCTAACTACTAGCAATTAGAAAAGGCCTTTGTCTTGTTTCTTTTTTTTTTTCTCTCCTGAAAATCTATCGACTCCTATTGATCAATAATTATTATAATAATAGAATACAACAAGAAAATAAATACAGACCGAATTTCTGCTTTTCAATGACAAAAGAAAAAGAAAACTATTACATAAGATAGAACGATCTGGAACATGTCGCTCATTCGTTTATTCATTCGTTCGCTCGCTCGCTCGTTCGTTTCCTATTTCCTTATTGATGCTAATCATCAAAAGATACACCCATAGTTTGTGAAAAGTATTTGAAATCAAATAAGACAAAGCATAACTTGCATCATCATTTAACTGACAACGTCTTGATCAAATTACAAGAAAGACAAGTGGATCGGAAATGATGCTCAAATATATAAATACATAGAATAGTTTGTATTATTACGCGATTTTCTTTCGATCAAAAAAAAAGAATATCCTAACAATAGCTAAGAAAAAGATTATTACAAATTATACAGAAAGTTCATGAATCAATTGAATTAACAATATGATTTTGAAAGAACAGATAACCTTGCAGTTGTCGTCACTCCCCCACTGCCGTCGTTATTCCTACGGCCGCATATATACAAGGTCGTTTTGTACATGCTCATCTTAACATGGGAAAAAAACGACGACGACGAGAAGAAGAAGAAGTGCGAGAGTTGCCTTGGTATGGCTAAGAATATTAGACGAGACAAATGGAATCGACAGATGGTGAAAGACGAGATGGATAATCAATGAAAAAACTCTGAGTGTCGTCTAACAAGGACAAGAACAATTACACAAATATGTCTTTAATGGAAGTGATGTCGTAATCATAGACAATTTATTTTTGTTTCGCTGATTTATATTTCGGATGTGTTCTTCTCTCAGCATCAATTGCAGAATAAGTTTTTCTTGAACAAGAGTTATACAATCTCTTCGTCATCTTACTTGCATCTGCTTTTTTCTTTTACAATATATATATATATTTAACTAAATCAATGATTGACATTTCGTTTTATATACTAATAAATCTTATCTCATTTATATAACAACCTTTTTTTTCTTGTTCGTTGGTGTCATCAATGATTATACCTTTCATTATACACATATATTCAATAGAGGTCAAGATATTATAATCGTCGTCAGTCTAGATATCCTTGAACATCGCATCAATACACATCATATACATGTGAAACAATATGCATTTTTATGGCAATCAGAAATAGAACAACCAAGGACAAATAAATAAATATACAATATTTAAAACGTGTAAAAAAAAAGAAAATATTTATTTATCTCTATTTAGTAATAACAGCAAGAGATATATTTAGTAATCTTTTTTTTCTTCATGGATATATGATACAAGCATACAAATATTCATACGATAACACTCACTAGAATAAAACTGATCATTTCTAATATTCGTCATCTAAATAAAAATTTATGTAATGAAATAATAATATTTTTGCAAAGAAAATCTACCTGTCACTTCTATCGTCCATTGAGGATATTTTTTCTTAAGAATTTCGACTGTTTGCTGATGATCAGCTTCACCAAATTCCTATTCGAGATATATATAGAATATTCAATAATTCGTAATTCTTAACTTACTTGTGATTGACCATATACTGAAATAGTTCTTGTTGCTGGATCAACTCGTATTCGACCACCACCTATACATTCTATTGTTAATTCTTTCTGATTAATTTGACTTTTCAGCTTATCCAATAAATCAGCTAAATTAATATATTTATAATTATAAATAAATTTTCTTATAATCTTACCATGATAAGCACAAGATGCATCACCACGAACAACAAGTTTTGATTGTCCATAAGTTGTATCATAATTGCGAACTTCAATTAATATATATTTACAGCAACCTGCTTCAGCAATATCTACATCAGGAACATGAGATATTTCATTGATTTTACCCATTGATGTATCAATCCAAAATGGATGAAGAATATATCTTTCTTGTAAACGTTTAGCGTATTGAAAAAGTTCAAGACTATTTCGTCGTCGTTTATGTAAACGTCTCGAAGTTGTTGATGACATCGTACTAACTATATATAGTCTTTTTTTTTAATAACGTAATAAAACGATCAAATGCTTTGTACTTCGTTTTTTATTTTAAGTCAATATTAGTTGAGTCTGTCTATCGATCGGCTTTTTATAGAAATAGAATAGAGTAGAAACGAAAAAGAATAAAATAAAACGACGCTATTATCTAGTCAAACTCGTGCAAGAATCACAAGAAAAAATAAATGCAATCATTTTTCAAATTTTTTGACTCAACCTAACATAAGTAAGGGAAAAAAGGGGCTTGTTTCGAGGGAAGAAAACAAAATATTTAAGTAGTTTCGAAAGAGAAAAAAAGAATCGCGTGATATATCTATATGAATATGATGATACATACATATGAGAAACACAGCAAATGTCATTAACACACCCATTTGTTTACATTTACATATATCAATGAAATAGTTACCATGTTAAGTAATTTCATAGTAGGTTTTACCTGTATTTGGTTACGGGTATTCGATTTTGTTTTTTTTCTCTCTCTCTCTGTATGAAATGGGTACAGATTGAAATCGGGTCAATTAGAATTTACGAGAATATTTTTTCTTTTTAGTATGTCACGTGAATAATAATGCGTAATCTAAAGTGCATATCATGAGTTATAAAAGAAAAAGTACAAGTATTTATCTTCGTATTTAAGTTAAGTACTCGAAAAAGTACTATTATAGAGATTCAATTCAATAAAAGAAAAATCATATCTAACTTACCCATATTAATTCGTATGAAATGCAATACAATTTCATTTTTTTTCTATAGGAATGTATAAGAATTTCTTCTATGTAAAAATTAAATTTTTCAATAACTTACCCTGAATTTATCAAGGGTTTAAAATTCTACAAAAAATAATAAAACAAAATATTCTATTTCTTATCCAGTGATACCAGAAAAATATTTTATAGTTTCTCTTGGCAAAGAAGTCAACAAATATATTATCTGAAATGAATAGACAACATTTATTTTGTCTTATCATTTTAAATTCATTACAAAATAAGAAAAAAAAACATAGATATACTAAGCAAGAGCATCGACAAGTGAATCTTTAATTGTTTTATTATTTGTCGTTGATGTTGTTGTTGATCCTGTTGAATTATGCTGTCCCAATTTAAATACACTTTCAATAACACTTATTTCATGTGCTGTTGTATCTAATCCACAGAAACCCATCCAATCGTTAACTAAAAGTCCAGCACCAATAACATCGCTACCACGATTAATTGTTCCAGCAACAATTGGTACTTGCAATAATGAAGATAATTCTTCTTGTTCTTGTATAGATGTTTTTGGATGAACAAGTCCACCTCGATTAGAAAATATTGAATAACTACCAACAAGAACACGATCAGCTATTGTTTGTCGAAAACATTCAACATTAAGTGTATCCATTAAAATTTGTTCAGTTTCTTTATCTAAATCTGGATGTATAAGTGCAACATAATCATTACAAGCAATAACATTTCCTAATGCTGATAAACGTTCTTCACATCGTCTTATACGAACATTATCTGGTAATGAATTACGAATATGTTGTAATTCTTTATCGGTCGTTGATGATGGTACTAAAAGACCATGACGATTACCAGCAGTTAAACGACCAACAATACGACAATCACCTGTAGGATAAAATTTATTTTTTCATAAAACTTCAAAAGAAAATTCTCATACCGATAGATGAATGTATAACTGGTATATGATCACTAAGTTCACTTTCGAATGTTGAATAAAAATTTTCTGATCCACCAATACCGACCAAACAATAAGCATTTGTTAATCGAGTAAACACACCAATATCATTACTACTTTCAAATTGTGTACGTATAGCCATAATGAGAATATCACTAATTAATTTTATTTACTAATCTATAGAAGATTAAGTTAAATTCAACATAAACAGAAAGTCTCTTTATATATATATTCTATTCATATAGAATTGCGCAAGAATGACTCAAATTTCTCAACGACAAAATACAGAAAAGAAAGAAAAAATGACAATTATATTTTTCTCTTTCGAAATTACATCTGTTATTCTAGTTTTACACCGATTCTTTCCTAATAACATGCAATCAAATTAATTAGACCTTACTCATTCAAAAAATCTGTTTATGTAAATTCAATACATACCTAAATAAATCTTTTATCCAAAGCATATCTCTGATAAAAATCAATTGTTTATTCATTGAAATCAATCATATAATTTGTACGATTCTTTAATAATGCAATAAATATCGAATTTGCTTATTTTATCATTATCATCTTCTTGAACTTGAATGTTACTCCGTGATATTAATGATTGATTGATATTATAGGTAAAAATTAATAAATATCAATAATAATTCTTTAACATAAAAACATTGTTTTTGTATTAAAATTATCGTATTTATCAATATATTTATCAATAAAATAACTCCTGACATCTATCTTGTTATTTAATTAGTTCTTAAGCAATAGCTAATGCAAAACAAATAGTAACCTATCATTTTTTTTTTCGTTTAAGAAAATTACATTCATATTAATCATAACATGTGGTGGTTTTCAATTCTTGTGCTTTTATACAACTCATCTTTTATATTTTCGCAATCTTTACCTTTATTACTTCTTGTTTCATTCAATGGTTTTCGTTGGGATTATCCGAAATTATATGGGCCTCTAGGCAATTTTTCTCGATTAGAACAACGTGGTGTACATGCACACAGCATGATACCGACCTTTACAACAGCAACATATCCTAATCATTATACGTATGTTTATTTATTATTTTGATTCATATTATTTATTTTTTTGGAATTTTTATTAGGTTAATTACAGGTCTTTATGAAGAAATTCATGGATTAATTTCCGATCACATGTATGATCCAAAAACGAATCAAACTTTTCAAGCAGGAGAAACAACGGCAAATCAATGGTGGCCGTTCAAAACAATTTGGACACTAAATGAACAAATGAATGGTGCTCGGTCAGGTGTAATTAATTGGCCGCAAGGTTTTATTTCTACATCAAAATATGAACCATATAAAAAAGACCGTTCATTTAAAGACACAATTGATCTCATGCTTAGTTGGTTTAATGATCAAGATAGACCAATAAATTTTGGAGCAATGTATTTTCCCGAACCTGATTTAACTGGTAAACTTCAAATTTATTTTATAAATATAATTTATTTTTTTATAGGTCGTCGAACTGGACCTTATTCAAGTAATATGAAAGCAACTATAAAGCAATGTGATGAATACTTGGGCTATCTATTAAATGAAATTGATAAAGATATTAGATTAAAAACTAAATTACATTTAATTATTACATCAGATCATGGAATGGAACAAATTAATGCAACAGATAGACCAATGTATCTTGAAGATTTTGTTAATATAAATAAATTAAAAGCATTTGGAACAGAAACTGTTTTAAATATATTTGTTAATCAACGTAAGTTTCTTTTTGAATGATATACTTGTTTTTTTGCTAGAACAAAAAACAACAACAACTAGATCGTATTTTCATTATTATCATTTCCGCTTAATTAAATAATCATAGAAATAATTCGATTTGATTACTATATATAGGAACTATTTCTCGTTGATACTCTCATTCACTTACGAAAAATCTATATTGTATATTTTTAGCTAATGATATTAATAGTATTCTTCAAAATTTAACACAAATACCGCATTCGAATACATATAAAAAAGAGAATCTACCTGTTCGATATCATTATAAAACAAATTCACGTATTGGTGATTTAATTATAATTGTTGAACCTGGTTATGAACTTCATCGACAATCATTTCGTATGTTTAATCGTTTAATTAAAAATTTCTTTTTTGTTCTTCATCTTCGAATAGATGCGAAGATGGTGGCACCAGGGTTGATTTAAATACTATACATGGAAATTCTGGTTATGATAATCAAATTGATTCAATGAAAACAATTTTTTATGCAAGTGGACCTGAATTAAAAGAAAATTTTACATTATCAAAATCTATAAATTTAAATAATGTTGATATTTTTCCATTAATGTGTTTAATACTTAATATTGAAAAATGTTCATTATCAAATGGTACTCTAAGTCATATTCAACCATTTTTAAATGATCCAAGTAAATTATCTAGTCTCAATGGAAAAGAAACAGAAAAATTACATGATGGACCCATGGGTTTAGTTATTTATTTACTAGGTAAAAATCAAAAATAATAATTCGAAATATATATTTAAGATTATTCTTCTTCTTGCTTCGTTTATAGTATTAGTTAGTTTTGTTTTAATACTCATTATGGCTGTTGCTTGGTCAGCTGTTTCATTTCGTAATGCATCAGCTATGGCTCGAGCAGCACATCCTGATGCAGCAACAATTGCTGAACAAAATCAATATAAATTTACTCAAATTAATGATCTCAAACTGCATCCATCTATCGGAGATGATAATCTTTAATTATACAAATACTTTTTTTTTCTCATCTTTTTGTCTTCTCTGTGATTATCATCTTTCTTTTTTGTATTCTTCAAAAGAGATTTGTATTTTTTGGTGTATTTTTTTTTCTCGTCTTGTATATGTGAAACAAATTCTCTTATATTATCTGACATTAATCTCACGAATCTGGTCATTACGACAATCATTAATGTAAACTATACACGAATAAAACTATATATATTATTATATAGATAAATTCTTGAAATGAAATTATTTAATAATTGAAAAAAAACAAACAAAACGAAAGAATTTATTTTAGATGATTGAATAGATCAATTATATAAAAATATGTTTTTATTTATTTGCTCAAGTTTATTAATTGTATCCATTCAATCTATTCCAATACTCAATACAACATCATCATCATTGCCACTCTTATTAGTAATCTCATTTGATGGATTTCGTTGGGATTATCCAGATATATATGATCTACCCAATTTTAAATCTATACTCAAACGTGGTGTTCGTGTAAAACATATTGAAAATAGTTTTGCAACAGTTACATTTCCTTCACATTATACAATGGTAACAGGTCTATTCGAAGAAACTCATGGTATAGTTGCTAATACAATTTATGATCCAGTATTAAACGATACAGCTATTGTTTCAACAATGACCGATACCAAATGGTGGTATGTATTTCTCTTCGATTAGAAAGTAGGGAATCGGAACGATGAGCACAAGGATACTTAAGCACACAAGCATCCGAGTGTGAGTGAGGGCGCTGGTCCGGAAAAAATGACATCGATAGATTCCTGTATCCATGTCGATTCATATTTGCCTTGACTCTCTTTGTTTTCGTCGATATTATGGACTTAAACACTCATGTGCTTAAAGTTCCTGTGCTTATCGTTCACTGACCCTAAAAAATGGTTCATATATATTTGTTAATTCTAGGTCACAAAATCCATATTCTCAACCAATTTGGATAAGTAATCAATTAGCAAATGATTCGAATCAACGACGATCAGGTGTCATTGCTTGGCCAGGTTGTGGTACACCTATTAATGGACATCGTCCATATAAATATGAAAATTACGCTGCTAAGCGGCCATTTGATTCTGTATTAAAACAAATTTTTAATTGGTTTCATGAACCAACGGATACAAATATCAATTTCGGTGTTGTTTATCATTCAGAACCTGATTTTACTGGTAAAATTATTATCAAATATGAAAATTTAATATATTCTATTTCTTATTTAGGTCATCGTTTTGGTCCAATATCATCTGAAATGAACAAAACATTACATGAAATTGATAATTATGTTGGACAACTTTTACAAATAGTTGATAGTGATGAATATTTAAAAACTCATCTTAATGTGATTGTAACATCTGATCATGGAATGCATGATGTAGATAAAACACGTCGAATTCGACTTGAACGCTATATTGATACATCATTATTTTCAGCATATGGCGGTAATTCATTTGCTAATATATTTGTTAATAACAGTAAGTTTTTTATGATTGATAATAAATTTCCAACTTTCATAATTTTAGTATCTGATATCGATCGAATCTATCAGAATTTATCAGTCATTCCAAACTATGAAGTATATAAAAAATCTCAAATACCTGATGAATATCATTATAGATCTAATGTACGAATTGGTGGTAAGTTATAATATTAGCATTAGAACTATACTTCTTATTTTTTATTATATTAAAGATATATTAATTGTTGGTAAAGTTGGATATGAAATAATTACACCCGGTATTGCAGAAACTGAGTCACTGGGTAATCATGGATATGATAATCGAGTTGAATCTATGCATCCAATTTTTTATGGTTTTGGACCAGTATTTAAAAATAATCTTTTAGCTGAACCATTTCGTAGTGTTGATCTTTATCCATTAATGTCTTATATATTGCATTTAAATCAACGGCAAACAAATGGTTCATTTGATAATGTTAAACATATATTAATTGGTTATCAACAAGATAAATTTTCCAAGTATTTAGGTGAGTAAATTTTTTTGAAATATTTGATTTTAAATTTTTTTTGTTGTTTGAATAATTTAGTTATTGTTTGTATTATCTCGGTTACTATAATAGCGCTTATATTTACAATATGTGCATATCGTCATTCTCGACAATTGGTTTATGTACAGTCAAATCAAGTACCTGTAGAGTATCATCTTTTAAGTAATAATGAAGAAGCAGGTAGCAATTTTCTTGTTACCGACAGTGAAGATGAAGAAATAAACACATAGAAAATTGGCTTTGGGTTATTGTGATATATATATTTCGAATACGCCAATTTTTGTGGTATTTGCGATGAAAATAAAAGAAATCTCTTTATAAAAAGTAAATAGGTGAATCGAATAAATTATTTAATTATTTTTGGTTTTTATTTCTTAAAATATATATAATAAAATATTTGTTACATAAAAGTTTACTTCTTTAAATGATAAATATAGAAATTTCTATAAAGGTGACAATTAACTGAGCACCACTTTATCCAGTTCTTGAAAAATTGCATTATTAAACGATAAACTCCAAGTGGAAATAACTTCAAAAACTTGTCTATAGATATATTATTCATCAGATATCTGTCAAAGCCCGATTTTATTCAATATTAAATAATCACGATATTGTTCATTTATTCTCGTCATGACTTACATGCCAATCATATTCATTAAGATGTATTAATAATTCTGACGTTTTTGTTTTACATGAAATACACGTCAATCTTATTTTTTATTCAAATAAAAAGAATTGATTATAAAATAAACTTTTTCTTTACTATTCCAGGAATCAGTTATATTTAATCTAACCCTGGTTCACTGATCATAACAAATATTTGATCTAATTTTTGTTTATATATCAATCCTTGACATATAACTGATGGTCATAAAACTAAAGCAAAAATAGAAATCATTGATGCATGAAGGATAAATAAGAAAAAAAATTGTATACGTGTATAGAGAGTAATTATCTGAGTGTGTATAGTATTGCTCAATGATGCAGTCATTGAAAGGTGCACTATTGAGATGGTGAGTGCTTTTTACATTATTATTTTGCACTCTGAACAATACATGTATTCTCAACTGTTTATTCAATACAAATCAAACGAATGTCAACCTGTGCGTTTTAGAAATGTATATTGTCTTATACTTGCGAACTACAACTTTTTTTCGCGACAATAAAATACTGTGAAGAATGAAATATTTCCAGATAATATTAGAAATTTTGTCGAACTTGCATTAAACAAACCCCTGTTGGGTACTTCCTACAACAACATCGGTTTGGTAACCCTGCTGTTAGAAAGAGTTCAGCAGATGAATACATTAATACACTCTTAAATATTATAAATGCTTTTTACTTGTTATTCATCTAATTATAATAAAATTTACTTTTTACGGAATCTTTTATTTTTCTATATTTCACAGAAAAGTTAAATGTAAAATGGTTCGAAATTTCGAATAAACAGAAAAAATAACACAAACTGACAAAACAAATCTTGGAAAAATATGTGTGGTGTTTTTTAAGTTAAGCACAAATAAACCACACACACACATACACGAACAAAATACCAAAACGTAATAAGCAATCAATGTTTGTAGCATAGCAACAGAAACAAAAACAAGAAAAAAGAAAACTTAAATCTTTGTACAGAAGAATCACTTGTGTTTTTTTGTTAAGTTTCGGAAAGAAAGACGTTAAAAGAAAACTAAAATCTTCAAATTCGCGAATATCACTAATAAAGAAAAAATCAAAACGAAATGTTGTTTTCTCATGCTGTTCGAGCATTACGCATCAATGGCTTATGAATCATTGCTGGTGGTTCACATTCATTACTTTGTGTTGTCATATGATGTGGATTTAAATCCCAACATGTTGCACAATAATATTTCATACATTTAAGTGAACGACAGAAATATTGTCCCATATTTGGACACCATTGTCCATTAGCACCAGCACATGGTACACTATCTGATAAATATGGATCGATTTGAATCTAATTCAAAAGTGAGAAAAATAAGAACAAAAAAAACCTTATAGGAATATAACATACCACTTTACAGAATTTATCACATTCGATCATTAAATAATTAGCTGTAACAGCTGCGTAGTAACTATGTGCATTGACAAAAACAACACGTCCAGAACCTAAAAATTAATATAAGATGTAATAGATTTTGTATAAACGTTCTCGATCTTGTAGCAACTAAGCTGAACTCAACAATTTCAAAATTATTTACTACCTATTTTAATCAAGACAAATAGTATCAACTTACCAATTGGATATTTATTTCTATCAGTATCAATAGCTGCATATTCTACATCACCGAATAACTCATGACATATACGAGCTAATGCATATGCAGTCATCATTCCATGTAAAGCACCAACAAATACTGTTCGATTAATACATTCTGTTGAATTAAGTCGTTGTTCCCAATTACCATAACCATTTGATGTATAATCAGATTCAGCTATCCATTGTGAATCTTCCTAAATAATAGAAAAGAACTTATTATTTTTATTTCATTTTCTAATTTAAAAATATTTACCACAAACCAAGGAATAATTTGAATCTAAACACATATGAGAAAAAAATTCATTTATAGTTAATAAAAATGTTTTTATTCATACGCTTTTTCGTCGTGCACTTGTACGTTGAGTGTACACATCAAGATAATATTCACATCGTCCATCATCTAATGTTCGATCAGTTTTTGTTGAACATGTATGTAATATTTTATGAACAGATTCTTCATTTTCATATACAGCATAAACAAATCCAGCTGATACTAATGAATTATAAGAATTGCAAAATATATAAGAGAAAAGAATATTGTTACTATGATTTGATGAATTTCTATGTATTGATACATTATCTTTATTAGGCCATTCAAGTCGAACTGAACCAAAACTTTCTAAACGTTCTTGTAAATCTCCTATTTAAAAAAATTATATTTTTTGTCAAGAAATATTCAATTTTTATATCAATTATCTTACTTGGATTAAGATCATGTGGAATACCACCAAGAAATATTTTACAAGATAATGATGGTGGTCGAATAGAAAAAATACGTGGTCGAACTGGTAATGGTGATGTCCAAATTAAACCTGGTTGAACTTTTCCAAAATGTCCTAAAGCAGAAAATCATATAATCTTTCTTTATAAATATTAAACTAGAGTCAAATTACGTGTTGCTTGACGACGTTCTTGAGCAGCTGCTTGTTTTAAACGATTATCTTGACTATTCGTAGGATTTGCCTACAAATTTCATAGATCATTTTAATACTTAATTAGAAGAAAACGAAAGCATTAAACATACAAATCGATCAATAATAGGAATTTCTTGATTTGATGAAATAGATATTCGAGTTGTTGGTGTACTTCCTACTCCATCAGTTACTATTGATGATGAACGATAAGATCGACTTGATAATGGTCTATATTTATATACTTAATAGTTATTATTTAACAAATTTATACATACGGAAGTAATGGTGTTGAAGCTGTATTTCGATAATCATAATTCGAATCATATACTATATCATTACCAGAAGTTAATGGAGTTGGATAAAATGATAGAGCTGTTTGATAATATGGCATTCCTCCAGTTGGTGTTTGAGTTTGTTGACTACACGTATTTTTATTATCATTATTACTATCAGTAGCTAAATATAAAACAAATAGAAACGAAAAAATAAAATATACTTGTAATATACCTATAGTCATTAATGGTGAAATATGTGTTGATTGATATGTTAATGGACTACCAATTCTTTCTAAATATTCTTGAATTAATATATCAATAGCAGGTTTACGAGCTTCTTGATTCGATATATAATCTAATAATCGATCAATTGCTGGTTTTTCTAAAATAAAAATTTTCTTAAATTATTCAAATGAAAATTTGACTAACCAAATTGATATTCTGGTGAAATTTGATTATAATAATCTATTCGTCCATCATCTTTATAATACTAAAATTTCAAATGATATATAAATATTTTTTTTAATCTTAATTATTTTTTACTTACTGAAGGACCACGATATATGTGAGCCATTTTGTGAAAAAAAAATTCGCAAACGATAAAATACAAAACAAGAGTGTTATATCTGTAATAGATATAGAATAAAAGTTAAATGACAATAATATAACTACTGATCAGATAATATACCCATGTCTATGTGTAAACAGAATATAAGAGAGAGAGAGAGAGAGAAAAATCCAAACACGTCTTGTTTGTTTTTAAATAAAGTTTTCAATATTCTTCTTCTTCTTCTGTAAATATATTGGATCATTTCCAGTGAAGAACAACAAATGAAAGAAGATGAAAAAAAGAAGATAGTATTGTCGTAAGATGTGTCATGTGATTGCCTATTATTATAGTAATATGATGAAGGTGTATTAATGTCTATCAAGTATTGTTTTCTTTTCTTTTCTTCTCTTTTTCAGTAGACAAATAGTTGGATCAAAGCCAAAGAATTACTGAAGTAGAAATAATGAATTAATTCGAATTTCTACGAATGTATAACTATGACATTTATCATTTCTACGTCATATTAAATTCACCAATAGAATACTTATTTTGATCATCACTATAATAACGTTATCAAATTTTGTTTAATCCTTGAAATTTTCTAATAAATATTAGAATAACATAATCACTCATTCCTATCGTACAAAACAAATATATATAAACAATAAATGGGTGTCACATTGATATATAACAATAGAAAAAATGGAGTAGAATGTTTCAAGGGTACCAACATTATATGATAGATCTAATAAGCTTTCTTCAATAGAATTAGTATTAGCGCTTCTTTTTTGTTTGCTGATATTGTAGCAAATTGTTTCAGATCAGTATTATCTTATTCAATAAAAAACCGTACAAGGACACCGTCATCAATAACAAATCATTTAAGAAGAACAATCGAGTCAAATTTAATCATGCCTATATAATTTATACTATTAAAAAATAATAAAGATATCTAGCCAGCTCAGAATATAACTCTTATACAAGTTGAAATTCTTCCAATAAAATGAGAGATAAGCATCGATAATAGTATGAATATTTTCGATACCATATGTCTTTTCAATCAATGAGACTGATTGATAGATATTCATTTAAAATTATAGAACTGATAAAACGACATGTATTTTAACCCTTTGGAGACAGGGTGACTGTAGCAAAAGAAACTGAATTTTCTAGAATACTGTATGATGTATTTATTTGAGAATACGTGAATAAACATCTAGAAGTATTTTAAAATATATTAATCTCGAAAACGACCAAGAATACAAAGCCTGACGTTATATTCAATACATTCGTATGTGAAAACAACTATCTTTCTTGCTCTGCTTGTTGGATTTGCACAGACTACACATTATTTTCGAGGAGTTTTTCTTGTTGATAGTGACGTAATCGAAATATCATGTTCAGCTATAGAACGAAAGAAGGTCAATGAGGACACAATAAAAATAGTTACACTACGATGTGTTGAAAGCGATAAATATAGTCTACACTATCACTTCTACCATTAAACTGTTAGATATTTGTTAATTCAAAATCAAAGAACATATATGTGCTTCCCGTTCCCAAGGGGTTAATTATCGTGTAAATATTCACTTATTCTAATTTCAAGCTTTGACATTTTTTAAATGTCTAAAATATTGAATATTTTTTATTGTGATATATTGTATTCTATATTCATCTACAGTGAAAATATCGATTAAAAAGATAGAAAAACTCACTCTTGTGTAAACTGTATTCATATATTTACAAATTGAGATATTAATTTATTTAAACTCAAACGAAAAAACAACAGAGTAATCCAAAAATTAAAATTCTTCACAAGTATAGCTCTAGTTATAAGGAAGATATGCAACTTCGAAGCAAGAGAAGATTTCTTTTCTCACGACGTATAATAAAGTAAACGATATCTGTACAGAACGACTGTACTATTTATCTTTTGTTTCAATTTCTAATATGTTTTTTAACCCTTTCAATCTCAAATTATGTTTTCGTAAATTAAATTCAACTAAATTGTTAATGTAACTTGTTTTAGATTCAAAGACATATATCGTTTATAAGCTGCGTGTTCTCGCGTGTTATACTTTCTTGGTCAAAATCCATTTTCATCCATTTTTTAGACGATTTATATTATATGAGTAAACTAGCGATGAATCTAGTGCTTCATTTCGATTGCACACTAATTGTTCTATAAATATGAATTGATCAAAAACTGATCTAAACCGCGATGGCAACAGGAAAAATCATGGTTCGAGAGTAATTTTTTTGTAAGTTTCACTACGATGCATTTCTGAAATTTTTCCACGGTGATTCGAGAACTCTCAACGAATGATTACATATCTCCTATACGGGTTATTAGAAGTTATATTCTTGAGAACTTTTCTTCACTTTTAAAACAGGTTGTATTTAAATGATCAGTATTAAATTTAGCGTTAAACAATTATTGTATCTGCTTATTAAATTAATAATGTAAAGGTGTATCTGATTAGATACCGCTGCAAAGAGGATTAAGTTCGGTGTTCCCGAAAATCCTAATCTTAGAATCGAGTTTTTGAAGTTTTCTGCAACTGTAGAAATCAACCGGACCATTAAACTATTAGAGAAGAGGTTTAGGGGATCTAAGCTTTTATCTTCAAATACTTCAACGCTCTCTATCAGATCATGTTTCACAAAAATAACAATTAATCTACATAGATCTAAGAATTTTCACGTCTACCTCCTGATTTAACAATTCTGTTACTCCTGACAGTTGTAAAAGGCTTTGAAAATTCGATTCTAGGATTAGGTTTTTCAGGAACACTGGACTTAACCTTTCTTGCAGTGGTATCTAATTAAATACACCTTTGCGTTATTAATTTAACAAGTAGATACAATAATTGTTTAACACTAAATTTTATACTGATCAATAAATCGAACTGACCGTTCACAAAAAATACTGATCATTTAATTTGGTGTCTTTTAAAAACAATAATGTGTACACTTACAGCGACATTAGACCGCACATACATGAAAAAAATACACATATATATATATAAATCATATGTCTGGCGCTGAGAAGAAGAAGAAGAAGAAAAAAAGTTAAAAAAAATGATATTTATCAGGATGTTTTATTGAACTATGAAAAAATAATCTCATCGCCTGAAAAAAGCAGTTATAGATGATTTCTGTCACCCAAATGTTCTAAAAAAGCTCTAGAATACTCTTTATCTCTCTTTTTCAAGATATTCTATCACGACTTTTTTAAATTTTGCAATGAAAAATAATTATAAAATAGAAGTTGCTTTTTTGATACTCCGGGACTCAAAAGATTCAAAACATATTGATGTTATGAAAAATTAATTCTGTATTTATTGTTGTCATCATTGTCATTCGTTTTGAATATTTAGAATCTATCTGTAAAAAAAATCATTCCATTATAGGTTGTGAAGCTTTTCACTATTTGTCATAAGAGAGAAATGCAATTTTTCCATGAAGTACCAAGACTTTTGAATCGACCTGTAAGTAATATCATGTTTTTTTTCATACATATTTACTTTTCAATACAAAGCAGTGATACACTTATCCTATAAAGAAAACAATAATGATAATAAAAATTTCTTAACTATTACTTTAAAGTATATTCCTTATGTATTATTAAAAAGCAAAGAGAGTTCAAGAAGTATTTATATGACATAAATGGTATAATAATTTAATTTAACTATTGTGATATTTCAATTTTTTTATAACTAATTAAACTCTTAATAAATTTCATTTATTCTAGTCGCTGTCGATATATTATTCAAAGTTTTGATTTACTATTTAAATAAATTCGTTTGATAATAGCGAAATGTACTGAAGTATAGAAAGTACGAATAAGTGCATAATCTATTTAAAAAAAAAGCCCTCGTTTGTCTATGTAGTAACAGACATGAATATGCACTGTTTGTTACACGATGCTTTCATTATTTAAACAATAATGAAGATTTCTAATTGAGTATATACATATTTTTCAATGTGTTAAATAGTAATATCTTATTCGACTCATAAACTTTAATTAGAATTTTTTGTAATTAAATCAATACACTATAAAAAGATGCTTTTTAAACTTTAATCCAAACTATAACTCCTATCTTTTTCGTTTCTTTCGTATAAATTTTATATACTGAATCAAAATAAAATACCCTCGTTCTTATTCATGACGTCATAGTCGGCAAAGAATCGGCTACTTTCCTTCTAGACTAGTGTCATCCAACGGTCTACACATTTTGCTCATCTCGATATGGGTGTATTTTTCTTTCGGATAAGTACTGTATTTAAGCGGACATTTTTCTCGTTACGATCGCTGATCATTTAATACAATTCAAAAATTATATATCATATAGGTATTCTAGACTAATATTTTTCAATATTAGAAATATTCTCTGTGATTCTGATCACATCAAGTCTGTTATGTTAGTATTATAATTAATGAATCGCTACTTATACTATTTTAGCAAGTAACATAATGTTTAAACTATACTTTAATAATCCTAATAGATCATCTTCTTGAATCACATAGAAGCAAATTATATTTAAACCACCGATATGTAATGTATAAAGAGTTAACGTAGCTCGAATCATAAATTCTAAATGAAATCAATCTGGTTTTTTTTACATAAGTTTCAATACACTGTACCTGAACTTGATCTAGAAAGATTTATAACATACCGATTAACAAGCGAATATTAAGTTTAGATGAAAATCTATGATCAAAATAATATCTTTTTCATTTCAATGACATATGATATTGGAATATTATCTTATCGACGAGCAATTTTCGTTCTCTTATGAATATATATAATTTTCGTCGATTATGCGAAGATGATTCTATATAGTAAAATACGTTTTCCATTCTATTATTTAACAAAGTTTACTATCACGTGACACGTAACTTCAGTCAATGACGTCATTTTTTCATCCCATCTAGGTCCTATCCCATATTCTGTTGCTTTCTCTCGATTTTTCTTTTTATTTTCTGTATCATCTCTCGATTTTTTTGCTGAATAAATTCCATCTAGCTACAAAAGAAATCGAAAGAGAGAGAAATAGAGATTCGTAGCATCTCTTTATTTCCCGCGATTTTCATTCATTTTATCATTCATTTATAATTTTTAACGCTTTTACACGACAGATATATTTTCTATCTATCCGTTTCCTATCGTTCTATTGACTCTTCGATTATTTATTCATATTATGTATCGCTATTCACCTACTAATAATAACAATCTTATGAAAGCGGCTTCATCATTACTAATGGGAAATTCTAATAATCATTCTCATGAAACAGCATTTGATCCACTTAATTATGAATTTGATGCTGAAACAATGGTTGAACCATTTACTTATTTTCAGTAAGTACATTATTTTCAAAAGAAAACTCTTTATTATGATATTTTTTCATCATTAAAGTAATGGTCCGACTGAATCTCGTCGAAAAACACATGAATTTAATTCACCAACATTATCTCATTTTTCATGGTTATCAACACATACAAGTAGTCTTATATCATCACCTGATGAAAGTCCACAAAGTTATTTTTCACCAGTAATGAATGAACAATACAATGGTGTAATTCAATTAAAAAGTCAACAAAATATGCCTCAACAACAACAACAATCATCATATCCAAAAACAATTTGTAGACATTGTAAAAGTCATAATATGCCTGAATGTCTTTATACATGTAAGACTTTTTTTAAAATTCAAATCATTTATCTTATTCTTCTTCTTTGTAAAATAGCTCATACAATGTATGATGAAAGTGGAGCAATATTTTGTCCAGTATTAAAAAAATGCCATTGTGCTACTTGTATGCGTGTTACAAATCCAAATATAATACGTGATGATGATTCTGATGATGATAATAGCATACGTTCACCTGCTATTTCAAATGAATTTAATCATTTATATGGTATTTATTCACAACAAAACTCTTATCGTATGAATAGCAACAACAATTTCTGATGAATTTTCAAGTTATATGTATATATAATTCAAAAAAAACTCTGTGTTTGTTGCTAACTTTCGTTTTTCTTGCATTAAAATATGTGTGTGTGTGTGTGTGTTTTCAACTCACTTTGCGCATTCGTTTGTAATACTAATGTACAGGCAGTATGATGCATGTGAGCTTTAGTTTGCTTGTTTATTTGTTTGTTCATTTTCTTCTTCTTTTCTTTTTAGTAAAAAATACTATATGAAATTAGAAATGCTTGATTTTCTA